>JAJLRJ010000002.1:33609513-33767013 GCA_024195265.1 Dendrophyllia cribrosa
CCCCGAGATAAGTGTAGTTATTGGTAATTTCTATGTTGTCATCGTTAAAAAAGAAATTATGCTTTACAAGGGTTGACTTCCTCAGTTTCTTTTGAAATATCATGACTTTTGTCTTTTTGGTATTGATGTTCATCCTCCAATCGCTGCAAAATTGGGAAAGCGTAGACAGTGCATTTTGTAATCCAGCAGCTGAATGAGAAATTAGTATTAGGTCATCTGCATACAGTAGACAATTAAGGATGAACCATTTGGTAACATTATACGGTCTGTGTCTTGTTTATCAAGAAGGAAGGGAATGTCATTTAAATAAAGGTTAAAAAGCAACGGGGAAAGAATGCAGCCTTGTCTAACACCATTATCGTAGTAAAAAAATTTACTTCTACGGAAACCATGTTTAATTGAACATTTTGTTTTGGAATAGAGAGTCTTAACCAGGTCATAAAAGTTTCCTCCAATTTTATATTTGAGCAATTTATAAAGTAAACCGTCATGCCATATTGAATCAAAGGCCTTTTTAAAATCTATGAAACAGGTGTAAAGTTTGCCTTTAGATGTATGAGTGACATATTTATCAATTAAGGTTCTAAGGGTTATGATTTGACATGAAGCCAATTTCAACATTTAGTGAGAGTACTGGTTTAGCTTATCTTACTTTAGACATAAATTATTGTAAAACTTTAGATCAAATCAAAACTTCTCCCTACCCCTCCCCACAAAACTTCACACAGTTCAAAATGCCCAGTACAAAAAAAAAAGAAAGAGGGGGGAGGCAAATGTTGAATTTTTCACAATTAGAAATTCACAATTAGAAATTCAAGTACAATTTAGAGCATATTGTTTAACAGATCTGACATATTCAAAATCAAAATTTGATTGAGACGTTTTTGCTCAAGAAGCTCACGCAACAATGTGTTAAAGGAGTTCATACTATCTTGTATGGAATTAAGGACCAAAAGCATAGTCTTTACAACAACAACTTTATTTGTACTCCACATTGATTTACATTATATAAAAACTATTGTTAAATATAGAGTACAGGCTGCCCATAATAACCATTGAGGGCTAAAAAAATAGAGCAGCCTTTACAAAAAAAAAGAATGGTAGTAAAAGAATACTAAGTGTGCCAGTATTAAGCAACAGAAAGCCTGAAAAAATATATTGCTTTAAATTCGCAATTAATAATTGTCAATAAGAAGTGACTTTTGCTTTAGCTTATTCTTAGTCTTAGTAGTGCTCTGGCGCGTTTAGAGCGCTGTGACCTTTGGCGGCCATGCTTTTCATTGCCTGAAAAAAGAGCCGGAAAACGTAACACAAAAAAAACAACAATTCAAGGCGATAAATTACACTTAGCTTTCCACAGGTAGCGACACAGTGTGATACACCAGGTAGGTTTCTTCGTTCATGAACATCAAAAACAGAAAATTAACACATAAAATAAACTTCGGTATTCTTCAACGCAAAGACCACACAACTGATTCAACGCATGTGCTGCACTCTCTCGTACCACTCTGTAATGACCATGGCTGATGACTAAATATAATTTGTCCAAGGGGGATTTCCTTTTCCAATCATTTATCATATGAACCAAATTTTCTTGGTCAATTTTAGATTGACACATGGATGCCCTGTACATGATGTTATAGATGTCATCTCGGGTAGGGAAAAATCGTCTGTTGCCAGGATCTGGTGCGGGCAAACCATCAATAGCTCCTTCTTTACATAGAAGCTTAGGTGTGTTTCCATCTCAGCCACACTTGTGACACCATCCTTTACCAATTCATGCACTTTTTCTGTAACTCTTTTGTCCATGAGATCCCACATAAGGCTTTTTTTTGCACGCAGTTGGAGTCCATAGTTGCTACAGATGCTTTACCAGCTTAATTTACAGGTGTGAAATTTAGTTAACTGATCCCGTGTTTTGAACTAATAATAGACTGGAAGGAACTTGATTCTCAACGCTCACAGCTTGTGTTTGCATATTTTCACATAATTAACATTCCAGATGTATTTATCACTGTTTCGCACTTTTTGTGTACCCTGCTTCGGCTATTCCTTTGCTTATTTTTTCCCATACGGTTTTTTTGTTGTGCATAGAATTTAACTCATTTTGCATCACCTCTTCGCTCCATAGGCGATGAGATGTGTTGTCTCTTCGTGCCACCACGTATCTGCCATTTTGTTATGCCTGTAATTACTTCAAACAACCCCCTTGAGGTTGTTTGAAGTATTTATAATCCAATCGTAATCAGGGACTGTAATTAGCTAATGTGAACGCTTTCCGATTATAATTCGATTATAATTATAATTTAGGTCTAATGTGAACAGGGCTTTAGCTACTTCTGATACCACACACAATACAATCACGAATTAAAGAATCGTGCAATTCTCTAAACTCACAGTTTCTTGCAAGCTTGCGCAATTCCATCACGTATGTGTTAATTCCTTCACTTGCTCCTTGTGCCCTCATGTTGAACACGTCGCTCGAAAGTGAATTCTTCGGCATACAATATTATTTGAATTTGGTAATTACAACTTCTATCTTCACCTTATCTTCGTTACTGAGACCGAAAGTATTGAAGATTTCCAATGCCTCCTCTACGGCAACTGTTAGCAAAGTCGAACATTCAACTTGTTGTGGTTTCTTGTCGAAGCCCGTCGCGTTGAGATAAAGCCTAAATTGCTGAATCCAACGTCTCCAGTTTTTTTTCAACATTTCCTTTAAACGTGAGCAGTTTCAGCGGTGGGAGCTGATTCATTCTAAGTCGATTTCTGACACCATGTTATGCTTTTTGTAATATTTCTAGGCAACACACTGACCAAGAACATATAAAGTCTACAAACATCAAAATGATGATTGGAGAATCGACAACAAGCAATATTTTCAAGAACTGGGTAGCTTAGTGATTTCTGCTTGATATTTCCTAGAAAACAAAGATATTTTTTTCAGGAAAGGTCGAAGGCGATTTTGCCAAGTTACTAAACCTTTTTGTAAATCTAGAGATCGATAGTGCAGACTTTGAAGTATGTTTTCTACACTAAAGAGGCTGGCATGTACTTAAGAAAAGGGAATTCGAAATTTGCATTTTGTGTTTGCCATGCGGTCTTGCAGAAAACATCAAGCTTAAATTAATGGAAGAACCACGACATTTTTTAATCATATCATTTTTAAAAGGTTACTCTATGCGTAGAAGACCTCAAAAGGTTTAAATATTTGTAAAAATAACGAGAAAAGATATAAATGATACTCACATACTAGCCACTACCATAAACCTGCTTCATTCACGTAGAAGGATTTCGTGGTACAGCAGTATGCAAGCTAGTGACATGTGCAATAACCAAATTTTGGTAAAATGACTTCCAGTAGCTGTAGTAATTTGCTTAAATTGCCTAAATACAACTACTGGTATTTTTAGAACATTGGCTGAACCAAGTAAAACACTATTTCAAGTTCACAGTCAAATATGCTGGGCTGCAAGAAGGTTTGTGTGTATGTTTAAAGACTGTAAATGCTGCATTAATACTGCATCATCATTGACAGATTTGCAGCTGGTAATATTTTCTTCTCCACATTCAATGTCAAGGTTGTCATTTAATAAATGTAGGATTTAACTCTCATCAATGCAAGCTGAATCACATCCTGAGATGGCTTTTTGAGGCTATTTCACTACATATCTTTAACACCTCGTGTTGAAAAGAAATCGCTCTTTAAAACAAACTTTAAGTAATCATTTGAACAAGGAGATAAATTTAATTTGTTTAAGAGCAAAGTTCTCGATATTGATCAAAAGCTAAATATTTTAACTTTTCCCTTTTGCGAGCCATTTTCTTAGATCCAAAATATGGCCAAATTCGAAGGATAATATCGCCAATGATACATGGCCTGGCTTCATGAATGTTCGCTCCAGCGAAAGACCAATGTCTCATCAAATAACTGCAATAAAATTTTAGAGCAGTTAAAACGGCGAAATTTGACAGATGAAAGAGTGAAGTATGTTTATGTCAACAAACGCTGCCTTGGCGAATAGCCCAACGACAAGAAAATAACGATATGGAAAAGAAAAAAATTAATATAAAACCCATTATTTCCAAAAATGCCGGTTAGTTTAGAAAACAGAACACTTTGAATAATATTCTTGAGGGAAAAGAAGCATATTTTGGAGGAATTAGTTGTTATTTCTGGAGATTTTTTGACCTTCAAAGACCAGGCAGAGAAGCAAAATTTGAATAAGTAATCAGAAGTAATGTGCGATGTAACACCGGCCGACAATACAAGGTATCTATTAAACTTCTTAGGCATTTGAAATGACCAGCGAGTCAGCTATTGACTTTTCAAGATGTCAAACAAATGCAATAATTAAAAAACGTTCTCATACCTTCAAAGAAGATGCAAAGAACCTGTTCACAGCTTCGTAGAAGAGAGCGTCGCTAACCATCATCAACCCGAAAGATTGCGTTACACAAATCCACCGGAAGAGAAAACCAATGCTTTTTGGCATCACTATTTGCAAGAATTTTTTTTACCAAAATGCTTGAATTTTTTTTCACGTGCCTTCTTGTGCACAATTTTTTTTCTCCTTTTGGGTAATTGCCCAAACCCCCATCCCCCCCCCCCCCCCCCACAAAAATTAAATGGTCCGTCCCTAATGCCTATAACCATCTTTAACATTTGCTTTAAATTTCTTAAGTGATTCATTAAATCAATAGCTGTAGACCTCATACACACATGCAGACGGTTAAAGAATAATTTATTTTGTCCTTTTTATCTCAAGCCATTTCCATACGCAAATCAAGACCATACTAACTAGCAAAAACTGATAGCTCTGCATGGCGGTGCACTCATTTTGCTGAAGAGTCTGCAGTCAAAAACTGAGGCAAATTGATTGGAATAAATTTGGCCACCAAAGTGACAAATTTTTATTTTAAAACAACAAATATAAAATAAACAAATATGTCTTCAGCAAAGGTGGGGGGAAGAAACCGCCACCAGAAATATTGTAAACATAAGAACCCACTCATTAGAACTTAGATGATAGGCCGGCGGACGGGCGGTGGAGGCAATTTGTTGACTTGAGTACAGTCAAGGAGACATGCACGGTGTGATGGTGAACGATCGAAAGGGGCGAGCACATGGCAAGACTAGCGTTTAAGAATGATGGTATCCGACACCCTGCCTTCTGATTGGTCAAGGAAAATAATGCCAACTGACTATTGTCCATAGAAATGACCTGACATAAAATGACATTATGTTTACATCATAATGTTCGGTTTTTATCTCAAGCCATTTCCATACGCAAATCAAGACCATACTAACTAGCAAAAACCGAGAGCTCTGCGTGGCAGGACACTCGTTTTGCTGAAGAGTCTGCGGTCAAAGACTTAGGCAAATTGATTGCAATAAATTTGGCCACCGAAGTGACGAATTTTTATTTTAAAACAACAAATATAAAATAAACAAATATGTCTTCAGCAAAGGTGGGGGGAAGAAACCGCCACAAGCCACAAAAATGTGGCAACCCCACCAAGTCGCCAGCAGAGCTCACGGTCGGAATTATAACAAAATTAATAACACAAAGGCGGCGTGATTGGTACGTTGCAGCTCTTGCCCGTCCAAGGTGACTGTCACAAAAAGGCTATGAGTAAGCATGAAGTGAGCTTAAGAATAACAAGAGATCAGGAAAATGCGAGGATAATGCAACCCTTGTCTGTCCATTATCACTGACATGCAGAAAGGCCTATGCCATAAGACTGTTGAAAAGTTGAGATTTCCGGCTAATGAGAGTCGTCAGGTATCTAAAACGTGAAAGAGAAGATGCAGCCCGTCTGAACATCCATGCCGACACAAATACTAATAATAGAATACTAATGCATAATACATGTATATAATAACAAGATATTTATAAACTAAGACAATGAAGGAGAAAATAAAGCCCTTGTCTGTCCATTATCGCCAACATGTAGAAACGTGAAAGAGAAGATGCAGCCTCTGTCTGAACATCCATGCTGACACGTAACTTAATAGAATACTAATGCATAATAATAACAAGATATGATAAACTGAGACTGAAGGAGATAATGCAGCCCTTGTTTGTCCATTATCGTCAACATGCTAATCAATTTATTTATAGTGGTCATGTATATCACCTTCATGTAGAACGGCCTTTGCTGTAAATTAGAAATAATCCGAGTAAATTAGTTTGCATGGAACGAAGAATTTCTAATGTAAAGTTTAAAAGCATCAGATTTCCAGGTCCAATTCTAAAGCTATGACTCTTATAACGCGAGGTGTCGAGATCGCAAAAAATTAAGCACTGGGTTAGCACAGTATTGAAATGGCTCACCGTGATTGGACTACCCGTCCAGATGGCAAAAAAGAGGTCCGGATTGCACAGGGAAACAGGATAAGGATTCTTCGCGTGTAATTATAATGTCAAAAGGGGCAATTGCTAGTGTTGTGCTTGAAATTAGTGATAGTAATTTTTATGAAATGAATTTGCTCCTCAAGACTGAGAAACCGTAGATTATCATATTGAATTACAGTGTTGGCACTGGCATTCTTGGCCGCTAGTTCTCCAATACAGAAAAACCCATAGAAGGCCATGAGAAACATGGCGGAGAAAATAACACGTTGAACGGCCGAAGAGTTGGTGTTGTGTTAGGGAGTGCACGAGATCGTGTAAAACTGGTTTTGAAATGGGTAACCTGAGATCTGACGATTTACGTTGACTTAACGCTGTCAGCAACTTATGAATGAGAAATGTTTTAGCTGGGTCCGGTAAACCTTTCATCTTGTGCACATAGCTAATGGCCGATAGATAAGAGGTAATGGTAGAAGGTGCAAGCTTCCGGGCGTCGAGATAAGATATGAAAAGGGCCAGTGAGGCAGACGATAGCGGCAAATGCAGGCTATCTGTTTTGAAAAACCTCGTATAAAACTGTGTAAACAAATTCCAAGCTCGTCGATATGATTGACGAACCCGAAGACAACACGGAATTCACAAGACTCCCTAAGTTAGTAACCAACTCTTCGGCGGTAGGTTCTCGGGCACAAGTGTTGGTGAGTAGTCCGCTCCGGGGAAAAGCTCCTTGAACTGCTCTATCTGAAAACGCAAAAGATAATTGGCTAGAGTATTGTTGAGATCAGGGATATGGTGCGCATGAAATAAAATATACTTAAACAGGTTAAAACAAGGTCACATATCGAAATCATTAATTTATGTTTAGACGTTTGTTGATTGATGATATCAACCAAGGCAGCGTTATCAGTAAAAAACACGATACATCTGTTGGCCATCTGAGAACCCCAAACATGAACAGAGAGGACGGTCGGAAATAGTTCTAAAAATGCAATATTTAAGGATTTCCAGGCGTGTGGCCATGCACCACAAAGCCAGTGAGTGTCAAAAAATAGCATCGTAACCTTTCGATCCAGCCACGTCAGTATAAAGCTCGAATGATGATGAATTGTGCCATCTCTCTTCAATAAAATAGGAGCGGCCATTAAAATTGTCTAGGAATTTCAACCAGACCTCCATGTCATGTTTAGTTTCCTTGCTTAACCTAATGCGATGATGCGGGCGACGCACGCGTATTGTAAGATCAATCATACAGCAAAGAAAGGTGCGACCGGGGACAATGACAGAACAGGTAAAATTCAACAGGCCAACTTACCTTACCTTACCTTAAGACATTTTTTTTTTTAATTTTTTTTTTTATTGCAACACACAAAACAAATACTTACAAACAGATAAAGCTACATACAATACAATAATTCGTGCAACCACATACAATACGATATTCCTACAAAGTGCGCTTTTACAATATTATTACATATTTACATATAAATTACATACAAATTAAAAGCATTGGATATTTACATATAAATTAACTTACGATAACCGGAACTAACACTTTATCTAAATTAATAAATTTTACTTGGTTAACACGAAACATAAACCTAACTTACACTGATACATACAAAACAAAACCTAACGCCCATTACACTTATCATTCATTTGTATTTTTATTCTATTTTGTTCTGTTTTGTACTGTTAATTGTATTTTTACTCAGTTTGAAAGTCTAAGTGTATTCCATTTGTTTTTAAACTCTTTCTCGTTGTTTGACGTGACAGCAATGTATTTCTCTAGTTTGATTTTGTCGTGCACGAGCGAAATAAAATTATCAAAATTGCACCTCACTGTATTTAAGGAATTTACGTATAGGGAGTATTTTCCCAGAATAATAAGATGATTGAGGGCCAAACAGCTCGTGTGGTAAGAGACAATTCCAAACATAATCTCTAATTCTGAAAGATGTATTTGTTTATTGCTCGCATTAGACCACCACTCTTGGAATTTGTTCCAAAAAAAAATTGCTTGTGTACAGTGTACGAACATATGATTCATAGTTTGATACTCGGATGGACAAAATGGGCAGAAAGGAGAGGCAACTTTTTTCATTTTGTATAGCAAGCTATTCGTTGGCAAAATATGATGAATGATTTTATATTGGAACATCATTAGTTTAATTTCTTTCGTTGTTCTAAAAGGTAGAAGATAAATTTTCTTAATGTCCCCTTCATTAATGCCATACGCGAGCAGCTTTTTCTCGCAAGTGGGTGGCGGTAATTCTTCAAGGTCTAACAGCGTACAATATATAGATTTGCATGTCAGCGAGCAAATTGCGAAGGGAGGTGAAGATGGGTTTGGGGGATCTTCTTGTAAGAGTTTTTTCCAACCTTGAGGTATAGACGAAATAATGCTATAATATTGCAAAAAACTACATTTGAGATTGAATTTAATGCGAAAGTCGTTAAACGAAAGAAAACGGTTTTCATGGGAGTCGAACAAGTCTGAGATTTGTTTTATCCCTGCGCTACACCAATGCGAAATATACAACATTTTTCCGTTTACAGTAATAAATCGATTGTTCCAGATTGTTTGAGAAAGAACATCATTTTTATTTTTAGGTTTGGTTGATACGATGTTTTGCCAGTATAAGATAATTTGTTTATAAAAGACAGGAAGGCTGTTGTCAAGTTCAAGACGTTTATACTCATAATTACATTTAAACAAATCCATCCCCCCAACACCTGCTAGAAGCCATTTAGGTATGTACTTCCATGGAGCATCTGAATTTGAACATAACCTTTTAACCCAATTCAACTTTAACACTATCGAAGAGCGAAAAATCTCTCATATCGAGGCCACCGAATGTTTTCTGATTTATAAGAGTAGTTTTCTTTATTTTCGCAGGTTTGTGATTCCAGATAAAGTCGAAAGTGATCTTGTCAACCTCTTTACAGAATTCCTTTGGTGTTTCCATGACACTACAGATAAAAACAAGTTTTGATAGTGCTAACGTTTTAATTATGTTCACCCTTCCGTAGATCGAGAGATCCCTTTGGGACCACATATTTAAAGTTTTCTTTAACGAGCCTAATTTATCAAAGAAGTTTTTCTTTTCAGACACTTTCGGATCGTAAGTGAAATACACACCAAGGGCGTGAACAGGTTCGTTGCTAAGCTGAAGATCAAGGATAGTATCTCTTTTATGACGCAAGGAGCCAAGCCATAACATTTCGGATTTAGATTGATTTATCTTTAAGCCGGAGCACTTTTCGAAAAGCAATAGTATGTCAAACAAATTGTACACTGATTGAACATCAGCAAGTAGAACAGTTGTGTCATCTGCATACTGAGAAAGTTTAACTTCTTTATGTTCATGTGTAATAACACCTTTAATTTCTTTTGAACGTCTTATAGTCTGTGCGAGTAACTCAATAGCTATTACGAACAGTGTGCCAGAAAGAGGACAGCCTTGACGTACTCCTCGTTCAAGATTAAAGTGTTTCGAAGCATGACCGTTATTCAAGATACAACTAGAGATGTCGTTATAAAATACTTTTATCCACTGTCGAAGGTCAGGACCGAAGTTGAAAGTTTCAAGGCCTTTATGAATAAAATTCCACTCAATCGAGTCGAAAGCTTTTTCGAAATCTAAGAACACGGCTATACCTGGGATGTCTTTCTCTTTAGTGTAATGCATTGTGTCTGCAATTAGCCTAATGCTTTCTCCAATGAACCTTCCCTTGACATACCCGGATTGGCACGGATGGATAAGGTTTGGCAAGACTTTCTCCATGCGTAAAGCGACGGTTTTTGTTGCAATTTTGTAGTCTACATTTAGTAACGACATTTAAGGTACTTGCACTGGTAAATTTTCATGTTTTTTGGGAAGCAAGATATTACAAAGTATTTAATAAAATGATACTGCAATAACACATGTTGTAGTTTATTCCTTGAAGAATATATATTTTGTAAAAAAAATGTTCAAGTTAAATATTAATTGAAATATTGGAAGAACCCCTGGGGTGTCAAAAGATACGTTTTCAGTTTTTATGGTCCTCCTATTATGCCAAAGCTATATTTTTCGGTGGAATATTGTTCAGATAACAAAGAGGAACAGTTCTGTGCTTGCCACAGACAATCCACTGATTTCCTCTGTTTTTATTTCACTTTGTTTAAACCTGTTAATATTTAACTCACAACTTGGAAAATACTCACTCAACAATATGTGCCAAGCACAGATTTCTGTGTCATACGACAACAACGCATATACCCAAGTTTCAAGAGAAAATTCTAAAAGGTTTTGGAGAAAAACAGGTTAAACCGATGCTGTGCATAGTCCAAAACATTATTTCTTTTGAAAATTGGCCTCTCGCAGAACAAAAAAGTCGTAATTTGGTCGAAATTTGCGTGCTCTGTCGGCTGGAACCATTTTGAGAGAGGAAATGACCCAAAAAGACTGGAATCTAGCAAATGTTACACATTTTAACCCACCCCCCCTAAAATATGTTTTGTTCGTTTATACGTTGTTAGGTGTTTTCCATTTCCGGTTTCTATTGTGCACGTTCTTGCGAGTCACACGCACTCATCGCAAATATGGCGTCGAGACCGAAGAAGAAGAAACTTTCATCTTCAGAAAAACGAAAAATGCAACAGGAGAAAGGAAAGAGTGGTGCAAAGAAGAGAGGTTTAGGTGTTGCTGGAAGATTAGATTTTGAGCTGCCGGCAAATTGGAGAACGGAAGAGGTTCCTTCGTCGTCTAAAACTTCTTTGCATTTGATTTCACCGGGGAAGTCACGATACCGTAGCCAAAGAAGTGCGAAGGCAGTGATCAAGGAAAGAGGATTGAATCTTTGTTTGAATGAAGCTTCCGAAGATTCTGAATCACAAGAATCACAGTCAGATTTCGAAGGCAGTCCGAAGAAAAGTGTAAGCAAAGTCAAATCTGGACAGCAGATTGAACATCGTCTGTTTGTTTGCCAATCTTCCCAATTTGAGAAGCTAATTGACGACATCAACAAAACTTCAAAGTGCTCAACACAGGATTGCAATGGTAAGTTTTTCTCACCTTTCTTTCGTTCTCGTGCATGAAACGGGGGATAAAGTTCGCTTTTCACGTGCACTCACAACACAAAGGTGTTTTAATTTACGGAATTTCATAATATTCCAACAAAAGAAAGAAACATTTTCAAATCTTCACCGTTGCTCACTACGGAAATATATATTTATTATTTGCATTAGCCACGATGAGAGGGTGTATTTATATGTTATATGAATGTTATATAATTTTGGAACTTGGCATATAAATTTATACAGAACGTGTTCCCTGTAGTTTAATTTTTGATTATCACAAAGCTGCTCAAAGGAATGGATTTTGATTTATGAAAGACATTATATCCATCAAAATAGTCAACTAGAATTTACTGTTATAATTTCCTGGTGGTGTGTGCATGAACCATAGCTTGTTATTATTGCTTACTTTATATTTTTATTCTCTAGGTATCTTGGTGCCTACGAAGGTTGAACAGACTGGATTAGGCGGGTCAATGAATGTGACCTTTAGCTGCAACAGCTGCATCTTCAGGAATATTTCCTTTCAAGCATCAGCTATGGTGGAAGGATCTAAACGGACAGTTGTTGGCTTGGCTCTTGCAGTTGCTTTCGTAATATCTGGGCATGGATTTGCTAAGTTTTCTAGAAGCCTTCAAGAGTTCCTGGGGATAAGCGTCATTTCAAAAAATCGGTACTATGAGGTCATAAAGCTTATTTATCCCCACATAACTGACATTCTTGACGAAATGTGCAACGATGCCAAAGAAGAAATGAAAAGCATGAGAAGTGATGACCTTGGCAGTTGGAAGAGAGCTGTTGTTACGTCTGATGGTGTGTGGCACACACGTGGTCATTTTAGTAAAAATGGCTCTTTTGTTGTCAAAAATTACATTTCTGGTGGCCTTCTGTGGTATGGGCATAAATGCATGAAGGGCGGCGATGACGTGATAGAGGAGGAATTGTATCAAG
Organism: Dendrophyllia cribrosa; assembly: GCA_024195265.1. Classification (NCBI taxonomy): domain Eukaryota; kingdom Metazoa; phylum Cnidaria; class Anthozoa; order Scleractinia; family Dendrophylliidae; genus Dendrophyllia; species Dendrophyllia cribrosa. The sequence goes on from JAJLRJ010000002.1 coordinate 33,621,880, forward strand.
GGACTTCGAAATCAATGGAAGGTAGACTAGCCGATGATTGTTATAACCGGGCAAAGAAAGAGGGATGCAAGATAGAGGTAGTGTGGCAGGATGGGGATTCCAGTTCATCTAAGTCGGTTGAGAATGCCTTTGGGCCAGGCAAAGTTTTCAAGTGTGGTGGCCATGTGGGACGAGCACATGCCAACAATCTAAAGGACATGTCAAAACAAAAAGTCTTCGCGGCACAACAGATAGCAAATCACAAAGCCAAGTTCCCTGCAGTTGAAAGTGCAAAATGCGAATGCAAACGTCATAGCCAGACATGTGGGTGTCTTTCAGAAACATTTATTAAATCCGCTCGTATAAACCACTTCTGCTGCTTGCAACAGTGCTCGACACCTGAAGAATATGCCAGAAGAATGCGAGCCCTGGGAGAAAAACACAGCCAGAACATCCATCAATGGGAGGGTGGAGAATGTGGCTTCCACAACCTGACCTCCTGCTCATGTGGCAGTTGTGATGAAGACAACGACATTGAATGCAATGGAAAATCGTATTCAACTAAGAACATTCTAAAGTGCAAGTTTCACCATCTGGCATATCAAATAGAGTGCGAAAGAAGAGCAGGAGATGCTGCTTCCGTGATCCACCGAGAAATGGGACGTGGACACTCTAACCTATGTGAGGCCCACTTCACTGTCCTGCCACATTTTCGAGCAAAAGAACAAAATTTGTCAAGGTAGAGTGAATTATATTGGTTTTATTCAGTGACAGTGCCTGTGTGCAAATCATACTATTTACTCGTGAAATTATTATGATTGTCAATGAGCTGAATTTTGAATGAACAGCCCCCAAAAAAGAGGGAACCAGAGCAATTTACATTAAAAAGTCAACAAATAGACCAATTTCAATAATTAAAAATTCAGCGAAAACAATAGACACAACTATGAGGCTCTGGGGAATAAACCCAACAAACTCTATAGAGCCTCATGCCATAGTCTTTTGTTTGAAGCTGAATTTTAAAATATCTAAATTTGGCTTTATTACTTCAATGAAATCCTAACTTTGACAGTAGATTGTTTACTTCAATTTTATTCATTCAAGAGTGTACAATGTACATTGTCTGGATTGTTGATTTGAATAAAATTTTCATCAAGACTGGTTCACATTGCCTTTACAATACATGTATAAGGGAAAATAAGATATTAATAGGTACAAGTCTCACAATTGACAGATGATAAAATGATACAGACAAATATTTAATTATTATTACTTGTGGTTTTGTCTAGGTTGCACTATATCACTTCTACCAACTGTGGCCTTGTTCAAGGAAATATGAGTTGGTCGATCAAATCTAGAGGAGAGGCGTACCACTGGGTAACCGATCTGTACGAGCGCTTAAAGTTGCCTATTTTTCCAGCTGTGGTGGAAGCATTGGTAAAGCAAGTTCAAGAACACATCAATACCACAGCAAGACAGCAGTCTGATGAAGGCAAGAAAAAGAGAGTGCAGCAAAAGATTGCCAGAGCTGAGGACCAGGCTGAAAGAAAAAAGTGGGGGAAGAGGCAGGCAGTGCAACATTCATATGGTGCTGATGATAATGATGATGGAGCAGGGGAGATCGAAGATCCAGGTTTGATTGCAGATGCTCAGAGTCTTATGGCAGCCATTGGTGATGCGAATGAAGTCACTATTATTAGTGGTAATAAGTGTCGATGTGGTTCCACCCAGCACAAACGCACTTCACATAGTCTCTGTCCACTGAACCCGAAAAATGTTTCCGCTAATTAGAATGAAATATAGGAGGTTGATAGGGGGATGATTACAATAACGTGAATCCATGCTAGCCTTTGTACAGATATTTGTAATAATTTCAAATGTTGATTTGGAAAGTGTACTCAGTTATGCCAATTTCATGTAGTCACTCACAAAAATTATACTTTTTGAGTGCTTGATAAAAACAGTCTGGCATTGTGGGGATGTACTAGAGTTCTTTGAATGATTTGGTATTCATCAGCATCCATACATGGTGGCCCAATTGTAAGTGAATTGTAAGTGAACTCCAGATCAAGTTGTCCAGGTTCAAGCCCTGGTCTCTGGGTTGTTGTGTTTTTTTGGCAAAACACTTTTTTCTGTTTTATTGAATAAATCAGTATTTTTGGGGGTAGGAAATTTTTGGGGGTGTAAAATTTCAGGCTCATCTAATTTTTTTGGTTCGCAATGTGAGGCTCCGTCTGACCCCCCTGTTAAGTATTCTGAGAGTACCCCCCCCTGACCAAAGGCAATAATTATAACATTTCAAAATGCAATGGATGAATGAATTTTTGAAACAATATCATATTTAATTTACACAGAGGTATATGTATGAACTTGTTTATTTTTTTTGGTTGGAAATAGAACTACAATCAATTTGTTGTGCATATTTGTCAATTTATAGCTACAGTGTAATAACTAGATTTTTATCAGGTACAATGTTTAGTTATTTCTTCTTCTTTATGGTGAGCCATTGGGCTACACCAAGATCTGTGCTGTTATCAAACAGACATTCAAAAATACAATAATATATAATTCAATAAGATACCTTTCTTTTTTGGATCACAAAATCAAGAGTCCAAAAAGATAATTTGTACATAATCTAACTTACAATAACAAAATAATTTTTATTTGTTTTTGCTATGGTTTTATAGAAACAATGTTGCTTTCCACTGGTATGTGTAGATAAACAGGAACCCTATATACAATATTTTTTCAGTTTTTTATAATTTTGTAAATATTAATAAAAATATAATTGTATAAATTTCATACATTTGATTTGATTACTGATCTTTTAGTATTATACAATTTGCCTTTCGTAAAAAAAAATAAAAATTGAAATTTGTTGCTGTTGAAAAATCTCTATTTCTTTTTCTGCGAAGATTTCTTTCCTGCAGGCCACTTGGCAGCAGCAAGGTCACCTATGGTAACACGATAGACCTGCAAGAGAATGAAAAAAAATTCTCAACACCAATCTCATATCAGTTTAAAAATCAAGGACAATCTATAAATCCTTGTTTGTTTAGTGTTAGCAACCCACTTCAATGTAAAATTACTCTAGCAAATTTCAAAGCACCTAATGTCACCTTTGTGAACATATTCAAAAGCAAGTGAGGTAGACTCATCGACTTACAACAAAATTCAAATTATCCTGTGAAATACCATGTCAACATATACACGAGCAAATTATTAGCCACTGGAATGTTGAATGTTTTTCTTACCCTAACACCTGAAGGATCTGGCCTATCAATCAAATTTCCTTCCACAATTCTCCTGACAACCTCCTTCAGGCTTTCAGGGAAAACGTAAGTCGGGCTCCTTGACTGTCCAGGCCTTGCACCTAATGTCTGTTTGCTTCCGTACTGAAATGAATGACAACACAAAAACTAAGTACTAAAAGGAGGACGAGAAAACGAAAAACGTATGACAATGAGATGGATTTCCCTAGATTGCAATGTCTTTCCAAATGATAAATATTTCAAGGTAAGTTATCTACCCTGTGAACTAAGCTTTCTATCTTTCGAGTCCTATAGCATTTATCAAGTCTTTTGCCTTTGATTATTAAACGGGCGACCAATCCAAAACGAAATGCTCAGACTCCACAGATGGAGACGTCTTTTCGCAGGGAAACAAAATAAATCTAGCGGCGGAAATGCGGTATGAAGATAAAAGGCTTTGAAGCTCAGATCGATGGCTAGGGCTGAGACAATTGCTCACAGCGAACTCTCGACAAAACAGAAATAGTTCGTTCAAAAGAACAGTAACATTGAACCTACCCAAAGTAAACAGAATAGGCGTTTGTAGATTCGACTTCTTGCCTGATCCGGTGTCTCCCCTTCGTTTATTTTTTGCTGTCGCAATAGTGCCATCAAACCAGGCGGCGCAGATCCATAACTAAACGACATACAAAACACAACATTGTATGATGGCCGTAGGAAAAATAAAATATCTCAAAAAATACGAGTTTACTTACCCATTACGAGAAAATTCGGCATTAAAAGCCTCAAGAGCAAGCTCAAGCGTGGTGCTATTTACCGCCATTGCAGTGATCTCGTCATAATTTCTCGTGTCCTCGTGTGCCAATAGTACTGACCGCTGGCTAATATCGCGGGCACGTAGCAACCGCTGCAATCCTTTCGGTCCCGACCCGGTCCCCCAAAGATATTTTTGCACGAAAATTCCTATATTTTAACCCCGGATTCTAGCCCTACCTTATAAGATATCAAGAAACTAATTTCAGATATTAAAATCACTAGTAAAGGTAGGTTTAGTGCCCAATTTTCACTTAGTTCTGAGGACCTCAAAATTTGCCAGTGCAAGTACCTTAAGACATTTGAGTAAAGATTCGAGTAAAGTGCGGCATTTGTGAAGCTTGTCTTCCGGTAAACAAGCTTCTCGTCGAACTGTGTCCAGCGTTATCCCAGCAAACTGAAGCAATGTAGCAGGGCCAAATGTTTTTTCCTACGCAGTAGGTACCCCGAGGTATGCACACATACGCAAAAAGTTTGATTAATCTGCACGACATTTGTCTTCACTGCTAGCTATGAAAAGTTAGTCATCTAGAATATGTAACACGCCCGAAGCGCCGAGTCGAACGGAAGAACTGACAGCTTCAAATATGGCACAACTTGAGCTGAGTCCCATAGCGAGGATCATCAAAATAATATAGATTATTTCATACCCAGTAAAGGGAAATTGGATAGGTGAATTGGGATAATCCGAAAAGCAGATTTAATGTCAGTTTTGGCCATAAAGCAACCAGCCCCTTCGCGTTTAATGGCCACAATGGCATTGGCTATCGTAGCGTAATGGACGGATGAGCTCTCGCGTGGAATATTATAATTTACCGGCGACCCACTAGGGTACGATAAATGGTGAATCAAACGGAATTCCGAGGGAACCTTTTTTGGAACTATCCATAGAGGGGAACATACGAAGTTGGGAAAAGGAGGAGAACGAAAAGGTCCGACTATTCTCCCGGCCTCACGCTCCTTTTGTAGTTTAGCCTGTACAATCTGTGGTTGTTGCCTAGTGCTTTTAAGATTGGTCAATTCAGTAGCACGCCGCTCGCCACAAAAACCGATACGGAACCCAAACGTAAACCTGTTAACTAAATAGTTCTTAAGAGGTGGATGATAACTGTTTAAGAGAAAATTAAGATGATCCACCTTTACGGGTGTGACAGGCTTGCTGCGAGAGCGGCTGAGCAGTTGATGTCCCAGGTTTTTGGATTGCGCCTCGTCGCTGATTAACAACGGAACAATGTGTTGCAAGGTGCTTTGACCCACACTTAAAGCAGATGTGCTCAAAACGGCAGCCGGTGCACACTTTGCCGGCATGGAAGGTCCAACAGGTGCATTTGGGAAAGGATTGGCGAGGACCGGAGTGCAGAAAAACCTGATCGGATGTGGGCTGTGTTTTGGGTATATACTCCATGGAGGTTTTTAATTATATGCACACAAAACTATCCGGCACTTATTTAGGGTTAAAAACTCATTTTGAAATGGTTAGCTTTTATTTACTGTTATGGATATCACTACCCATAACAGTAAATAAAAGCTAACCATTTTAAAATGAGTTTTTAACCCTAAATAAGTGCCGGATAGTTTTGTGTGCATATAATTAAAAACCTCCATGGAGTATATACCGTGTTTTGGGACGAAAATTGGTAACAGCCTTTAGCCATAGCTCCCAGTGAACAGGTCAGGGGCCGATTGCCGAATGAAACGAAATTGTTCATCATAAAAGACCCAATCCCCAGGTTTGGCGGCAATATCGCGCACTATCTCACAATATTTCATGAGTTTAGGGGTTTCCTGAGGGTGTTTCCCCGAGTAAATAGCAACAAAAATGTTAAAGGCAGAAAGCCACTGATTCGAATTATGTATCTTTTTAGTTGGTTGGCTAGGCTCCGGTGTCAGTTGAGGCTGACTGGAGTCGTTGACAGACGATGTTAAAGAAAGGGAATACTTTTGACTATTCGGGACAGTGAGAGTAATATTCCAAATTCTAACTAACTTTAGAGTTCACTCTACTCCCCAGTGAAACAGCAATGCTAGCAAAAGGTTGCTTAAGGGGCTTTGTCCCTGGCTGGTCAAGGATAATTGTCTCCTTTAAAACGCTGGCAGTCGAACGCATACCTTCAAGTGGGCCTTCAAATTGGGAAACTGAAGCACTGATAACGTTGTTTGCCAGCTGCTCTGGTCCGGAGTCTGTTGAATCTGTAGCGTCAAGGTTCTGACTTGAGGTAACACCAGCCAAGGCCTCTTGTATGGCCTGCTTCACTGCAGGTTTACTTGCATCTGTGGAGGCTGTGCTTGTGACTGTCCAACTTGTTCCGGACTAGTTGCAGTGGACTCAGACACATGTGGGCATTTTGCGTTTCCATGTGTGTTGTAGCCCGAGGTGCGCTTCTTGGGAGGCATGGCTTAGCGATAATTGAAAAATTAGCTATAGACGATAATAATAATAATAATAATAATAATATGCATTTGTATAGCGCAAATTCTATATACATATTCAAATGCGCTTCACAATCAATCAGACCCACCCCACCCATGAACAAGTAACACTGAGGGTGGTCACAGCCAGGGTTTGTTACGTCCTCAGTGGTTCTTTTACGTCCCCGCCATTTCTACATGGTCATCCGAGCCACGTGAAGGTCTAACCATTTGCCGATGCCATAGCAAAGGCAGCACCTTCATCCTCAGTTATTTTAAGACCCTGAGTGTTGGTCCGGCCGGGGTTCGAACCCGAGACTTCCCGCTCTGCAAACCAGTGCTCTATCAACTGAGCTAACCAGGCGGTGGTAAGCCTAATATTAAAAACAAGTTTCCGTACGATAAGAGGAAAGAAATGTGTAACATGATGAACATTTCCTACAATGAGTGTCGTTATCTCAATGAAGTGTACAGGAGCAGTTTGGAGGTCAAGCGATAAGGATACAATGTATTAAAGTTTCATTTGTGATAAATTGCCGAGAAAAACAGGTGGCAACAATGCAAACTACAAGCCATTGCCAACAGAATAAGGTGCCTGGATACTGGATAAAAAAGTGCATTGAGGGCACGCCTACAAAGTAGGTGGCCAATAATAAGTATTGCACACTTTTGTGGTATCCACCACAGCACGAAATATAGAAGATAACGCCAAAGCCAACAAAGAAAAAATCAGAGCACACTGTGCAATTTATCATTCTGATAAACAATAATATGTACAGCCTAATATGTGTCCGTGCAAATTGGCAACGGCACAGTATAAAAAAGGGGCTGACACACAGAAATTAACCTGATTTGGCTTGGCACGACAAACCCTTTGAATATATGGCTTGATATGAGGAAATTCAAGAACTAGTGATGGAGCTTACGAACAAGCGCAAGGACCTCAAAATCGCCCCTCTAATGCTACAATAGAATTTGAACTGACCCCTGATATTGAGATGTACACCATCACACGGCGTTCCAGAAACCCCGGTGTCCCCAGAAATTGGCATAATGGATGGGGTTCTAAAACTACCCGAAGATACTGTGTCAGGATGCTGACATTTCGATTATAGTGTGTATCCTCTTTTCTACGAAGGGTTTGAGAAACACAAATAAGACTAACTCCATACGTATCATGTAAGAGTCGAACAAAGTCATCAATGGCTGAGCCAACATACAATGGATCATGGGCAGTTAAATCATTGGAACCCAACTGAAGGATTTTGTATGCAATCTGGGCCGGGCAAAACATATAAAATAAGGGCGATTGAATTTCTTAAAATGCCAGTTTGAAGAAATGCAAGAAAAATTTCAAAAATCTGAATTAATCTGTAACCCTTTCCATTCTCATGTACTTGAACTTGTTTCAGACTAAAGCGTTTGATTCTTAGAAGAATTTTCATATTCAACTAATAAAAAGCTCACGGCTTTCATGGAATAGTTTTAAGTCTTCGTGTCTAACAGTCAACAGATGTCTCAGAAAAAGAGAACTTACCGATAATCGAAGTTCCTCTTCCTGTTGGCATCTGATTGCCCGATCCCTTTGTAGTAATTCCCTGCAAAGTTGCATACGTATGGTTACAAGTCTTTCAGCATGAATGTTAATGTAATGCAGTCCAACCTCTCTACAATGGCCATCTTCAGACAGACCTTTCTGGCTGTTGTAGAGAGATAGCCGTTTATAAGAAGGTCATCAATTGGAGGATTTGAGTGAGTGAGGAATGTATAGGAATGTACTTTTAAAGGTTGGGCTATAAACAATGGTAAAAGGAAATTCATACTTGGCATGTTATTATTACTCTCATTATTATTTGGGTCGTCACGCGACGCCCCTCCCCATGCCCTTCAATAATTGATAACAAATGGGGCAAACTGATTTAAAAGAAAATACGTGAACCTTTGCATTTGAACAGTTTCTGCCGCCTGGCAGGCCTCTGTCACAGCTCGGTTAAGATGCACTGAATAATCGCTTTCACTTCCTATGAATTAACATTTTTTAAAATACGTTGTCACTGGTTTTTGTAAGGATCACCTTCAAACTACAATGGAGGTCATAAGTAGTTGGGACACTTGTGAAAACTGTCAAAGAAATCACCAAATAATTATGTAGTACTACTATACTAATAGTTATTTTTTGGGCCACAATTTGAGCGTACCCCCCTCTCCCCTCCCCCCCAAAAAAACAATGTTAACAAATGTAGGTAAATAGTTTTTTTCTTTATTAATGTCTGTTGGATTGTCAAAACTTAACATTGTTGGGGGGGGGGAGGGGGGATAGATTATTTTGCTAGCATGTTGGTAACTTAGTGTCCCTAATGGTTTGTAAGCACCTGACACAATATCCCCTGCAATCAGCCTCGTAGAGTACATCGTTGGTTGTAGGATTTGGAACTCGACGTCACTGTCTTCGGAGTATCTGTGTTTTCCATAAGCTATGGGTATACAAATGCAAAAAAATCCAGCTTGATACTACTACATGTACCGGGTGTAACAAAAGAAAGTTTATAATCATGGATGATTCTCATTAAGCTTTCACTCAATATCCAAAATGTCCCCCTCTTTCATTTAGTACTGCGTTTTTCCTCTTAGAATTCGAATGTACCAAGCTTTCAAGATTTTCTTGACTAACGTTCCAGACATTCTGCAATTTGCTCTTTAAAGCCTTCATCGTGGTAGGTTCTTGACCCTTGTAGACCTCTACTTTGAGAATTGACCACAGATTCTCAATGGGATTCAGGTCTGCTGAATTGCCCGGCCACTCCTCTTTCCTTATGAAATTTGGCAAGTTGTCACTGCACCATTCTTGAGCCAGCTTTGACGTGTGGGCTGGCGCACCATCTTGTTGGAAGGTAAGACTGCCAACATTCTCCACCATCTTGTTTTCGGTGACACTGCCTGTAGTTCGGCGACGATTTAGACAATACTTGGTGTTTTTCTCAAGCATAGTGTTCACGTAATAATTGGCTGTCATAGTTTTCCAGGTGGAACAAACTGTAGCCGTGTGAGAGCTCTTGCAGACATGCCTCCCCAGAGCATGACGTAAGCGCTGTTCTTTACTTGAGGTGCTTCTGGCACTCGGGATTCTTGACAACCCCACACTACATCATTTTGAGGATTTAAATGATTAAAAAGGAAAAATGGTGCCTCATCCGTAAAGATAAAGTTCTCCCAGTCCTTTTCTGTCAGATTTTTGTGATCTTTGGCAAACTGGAGGCACTTTTGTCTTTGTTGTTTTTGTGAGCAGTGGTTGCCTCTTCCCTTCCATCCCCTTGCCTTTAGACATCTGGCCACTGTTTGGTGGGAAACATGTATTTCACTCTCAGAAAGCTTTCTACAATTAGCTGCAAAAGTAGTTGAGACACTTTCATTCACAAGTGCTTTTTTGGAAGAAGTGCACCATTGCTACCTTTCCCCCCCCCCCCCCCCCCCCCCCCCCCCCCTTATCAATGTTGTTTTTTTGACCGGCACCATGTCCAAAACTTTGGCTAACAACATTGAATGGGGGAGGGGGTTGTGAGGGAGATATATTGTTCTTTTGTTTTTCGAGGCATCGTTTATTATAAAAGCGAGTGTTTTTTGTCTCAACAATTTTGCAGCTAATTGTAGCTATTGTACGTGTTGAATTCCTTCGCTTATATTTTGCTTGGTAGGTCTGTAAGGACTTTCTCTCTCTTACTTCTGGAAATCCAATATTTCTCCCATCCTTGGCTGCGTTTAAACCTTTTTGCAAGTGCAGGTATTCGCCAGCCTTCTTTATATAGCAAAACTAACTCTGTTCTCTCTTGTTAAGAATTTTGGCACAATTTTCACGACTTGACAACGTACGAGTGGCGGCCGCCATCTTGAAAACCAAGAATACCGCTGACCAAACTTTTTGGCTCAAGAAAAAGGATAAATCGAAAATTGAATCAGCCAGACAATTTGTGATGAGGTCAATTTCTTTAATTCTGAATTAACATGAAATTGACTGACTATAATCGAATTTAGAGCAAAATCAAAATAGTCTAAGACTTTTGTTACACCCTGTAAATGACAAGGGATAGAGCTATGAGGCAACTGCAGGTATCGCATGCACACTATGTCGACAAGAATGATTCAACTGTGGCTTTAGTTATTTCCTAGTTAAGTGCGAACCTGGAGTAGATAACAGCTTTTCTTTTCCCAACTAAAGGGCCTATTGCCCTCTCCTTGTCGACTGGTTTGGAAATACTAGTACATGGTTCACTTCCTACTGTTATCATCCCCCACTGGGCAACAAAGTCGTCTCTTGTGGCCCGGGGGTGGGGAATTGTTCAAGTGGTCTTGTCTCGGGTGTAGACGGGTGGGCAAGTTGAAAATGACATGGTGATGAAACGCATGGATAAGTACAGCTTCAAATTCTGAAAAATAGTCACTGTTTCAAATGGATCTGTTGCTTTATGCTGTAAATGAATCCGCCCTTGCTGAACAAGACCTGTGACATTTGTCTCTTGGTTTACTAGCAAAGCAATGTAGGATCATTTGAGTATGTATTTTTAAAAGTGTTCATATTTTGAGTTTATTTGCATTCTTAATTGCTGTAAAACTTTTTTTGCTAAGATAAAGTGTAGAGTGTCCCGGGGGTGGGGGTCTCTTCTTCTAAATGCCCGGGGGTGGGTAATAGGACATCAAGAGAATACAAAATTGCAAATTCTCAGGGTGTGCCTGGGCAGGGAATGATAACACCATAGGAATTAAACCATGCATAAATGACACTGTATTGCATTAGAATTAAGGTCTCAAATTAAACAAGTTTCCCAGAGACATTATAAAAGAGCTTTTCATGTGTATGGCGCACTACATGTATAATGACTAACATGAACAAATTCACATTTTAAGTACCTTCCTGGTCAAATCCAGATCCCATGTATGCAACTTGGATGTAACAGTCACTCAAATTTTGGATGATGTTGGACATCATAAAATTCCTGTAGGTTAGTTGCAAATAAGATGATTATTGTGTGATTTCCAGAAGTTGGTTAGAAATGCAGATTGAAATTAAACAATTTTCATTTCCGATAACAATAAGAACTGCGATTTTCAGAACAGATTTTACTCCAGCCTGATACTGACCTTAATACATCAGCTGCCCTATTGGTCAGCCTGTATTTAATGATACAGACTGGGGTTAAGCATCCATATTTGCCTGCAAACGCATTTGTAAAGCATAGAAGAATAATCAATATTTAGACAGGGTAAAACAAGTAGACTGATATTAAAGCGGGCCCTGTCAGAAAAAATAATTTTTTAAACAATTCAAGAAAATTAATACATTATTGTATAAATTATGTGATTTTGTTTGATATAAAACATTTCATTCATATGCAGTGTTTTCTTGATACCAAAACGGTGCTTCTACTGTATGAACTTTTTTATAAATGTATAACACTATCTTGTAATTGATCAGCAAAGAGTTCTGTTACCTCCATGGCGGTTATGCACAAGACTGGCAGTCTTTGTTGTATTTCCCTGGACCCCAAAAACCTTTCTAGTAGCCTAACATCAAAGCTACATGTTGTAGGACCAGACCCTGGATCTGTAAAATATCATAAACAATTCAAGTTCTTTAATTTTTATACATTTTTAATACATGTAAGATTGATTCAATTTTAAACTTGAAATTATAAGTAGTTTTAGTTACTTATTCAGTTTCAAAATTCTAAATTCATAAGGGGTATATCATTACTTAACAAATATTCATGATCTATTTGTTCTAAATTAGAAGCTGTTTACAGCATAAATCACCTAAATATGTGTAATTTTAGTGATCAAAGGTAAGGTCAAAGCACTTAACAAATTATTAAGCACAATGTGAAGTAGCACCACATGCACAGCTGTGGAAATAATTTTATTATGATCAATGTTTTCAAACCTTTGCTAATGATAGCAAGCAAACCTGCACTGACCTACTTCTGCAGCCATCAACACATCTTCTAATTCTTCAACTTCTCCCACTAAAAAAATAATGCAAAGAGCATGACTGTCTAAAAATGTTTTTACAATAACTGTGCGGATTCCCGTGCACTGATTGGCTAATTGTTATTGGCAATAATGGTTAAATTTGATGCTATCAGTGTGAATTGTTTCACAAATCCAGAATTATTCAATGAGAAAATCGTCCAAAATAGGTGTGATGAACCTCAAGAAAATAAAAAACAACCTTAAAGTGGAAAGATGAAGATGTTTGTTGGGAATCTGGACCTGAAAATTGTCGGTGACCAGTGTTGTGGATCCATCCATGTGCGGCTCTTTGTCAATGTTATGACAAAATTTATCATCAATAATAGGACAGATGCATAAAAACCGATGTCAATTTGTTAAATTCCTCAAGTGTGTGTTGTTTTTTTCTAATCCAAAATCTCATTTGTTGTTGTCACGAAGTGTAAACCCTGATGAAAAGATAATTCAAAATAAAAAAGATCAATTTCATGACCTAAATTGTACATGTACTCACCCTCTGTAGCATTTGTATTGCTGCATTGTTGTTGTTCCTGGCTACAACTTAACATCAGTACTTTATTTACTTTACCTAAAGCACAACCATTAAAAAGCACATGTTTGCATCTGGTAAATTGTTCTTGCTCAAGGGTTAGAAAGTTTGAGTGACCATTTCAAGTGACAGTGTCATATCAAATTGCTGCAACTGGATTGCAAAATTGAATTGACATTATCGATCACTAAAATTTAAAGTTTGAATACACATAGCCAAAGTACCAAAATGTTGTTCCCATGTATAACTGAAGAATTTCAGCCTAGTATTAAATGCACCCCTAATACACTTTTCTTGTTACCATGAATGGGGTTAGTTTCTAGAAAAACTGTGGTGCTGCGTTGGTGGGGGTAAAGCACAAGAATTTGGTTTTATCAACTGAGTTGACAAGGTAAATTAGCCGCAATTCCCAAAACACGAAAAAAAAATTCCACCTTGCCGCACATGTAGTGCCGGCTTTGTTTACAGTTTTAGAAATTAAGTTGTAAAATTCATTAATAATTCATGAGAGTGATGACCAATCCAACAACAGTATTCAAGTCACATGTATACCTTTGTAAATCCCAATACATATATAAACTGTCTGAAAGCACGGGGAGGGTTTGAATAGGTAGCAGGGAAATGTTGGGGTTGATGAATGAATACAGAATATTAATTAGCTTCATTAGTATTCTGTATCTAGATACAGAATACTAATGCAGCTAATTAGTATTCTGTAACTGATACAGAATACTAATTATGTATATGTAACTCAGCCACAAGCGTCTTTGGAAAGCAACGAACAAGAGCCCCCTTCCTTTTATTTACTTTTCACTAAACAGAACATCATGAAACAGTTCATTAAAACTGTACGTCTAAATCTACTCAACTATTTAACATTCTTTGGTGACTAATTCTACTTTGAACGTTTTCCACCCTGCAGTTTCTCGCCTCCAAGGCTACAGTTTCATTTTCGGTTTTTTTGTTAGCCCTTTCCTGCTGCCACTGTTCAAATATTTTAACGGCCCACTTCGTGTTTTTTTTAGTGTTTTGGGGAGTCACATCCTTGAGCAGAGAACTTTCTTCCGATAAACTTTTCAGAGGACGAAAGAGCGTGGACGCCATTTCGCTCTTCTAAAATGAAATAAATGTTATGCTAATCCCTTTGCGTTCATCGGATTAACTTCATTCATATAACAGCCAATCAAATTGAATGTAAACAACATTCTTCACACTTTGTATGACATTCATTTCACAAGTCAGATAAATATTCGTGTCGGATCTGTATGGGATTTACAATGGCTCGCCTTTGGCTCGCCATTGTAAATACCCATATAGATCTCCCGCTCATATTGTATCTATCACTTACATGACTAGAAATTCACAACGCAGAGTGCCGCCAAATCTCGGCAACCTACAGCTGTAAGAAAATTTAATGAAACATGCTTTAGTGATCTGTAAAAGACGTTAACTGAAATGAAAAATGTCACGTTCCACTACACATAAATTCTTTTTTCGAATTTGAAAGAGTTGACTAAAACAGATCAGTCATTAGCAATAAATCGCTTTACGATCTAAACAGTTCCGTGAGAATGCTGAGAACTCATTCATTTCAACTTGTAAAATATACAAGTTTTCTGTGAGATTATGAACCATTTTAACGGCAGAATCTTGTTGAAGAGCAAACACAGGCAAGTCATTGCCCAGTGAAATGTTGTTTCCATTTGGTCAGCAATAATCAATTTTTTACCTAAATTGGAGTTGAGATAAGTCAACGCTCTACAGACTGGAAGTAGAGAAAAATATATAATGGCTTACTCATGGTTATAACCGTCATTTCTTCAGCAATAATTTAATTTTAGTGGACATTTTCAAAAGGAATGTCGCTTACAGGTAATGGCTTACCCAAGGTCACAAAAGACATTTCTCAGCAATAATTTAATTTTGGCCTAAACTTTTAAAAGGCAATTCAATTCTGTAAAAATAATTGAAAAGCAAACACAGGCAAATTAATGACCCAGTGTAATGTTACTTGCAGGTAATGGGGGACCCAAGCTCACAAATGACATTTACTCAGTAATAATTCAATTTTGACCTAAACTTTTTAATTAAAGGCAATTATTCAATTCTGTAAAAGAATGGAAGTAAAACAAATTATTGAAGAGCAAACACAGGCAAATAAATGCCCCAGAGAAATGTTGCTTACAGGTAATGGCTTACCCAAGGTCACAAAAGACATTTACTCAGCAATACGCAAACAATTTCTTATCGAAATGTTTGGATGCACACTCGACACGATTCTGTTTAAGATAAATCCACGTCTTGTAATCGATCAAATTACACATACCCCCGGAGTCAAGTAGAACGCCATCTAATTCAACTCCTCCAATTGTTAGATTGATTTCTCCTTTATTGCCTTGCTGTTGTTGTTCGACAACAAATGCGTAATCGTCGCTTTCTGCACGTTCCCTCTCCCCCAATACTTGGTTCATATTTTCTTGTCTTCTGCCCAGCTGGCCTGGCTGTTTGCCATTACAACACGCTGAGAAATGACCTCTAATTCCGCATTGATTACATCTTTGGGTTCTTGCCGGGCAAAATGAAATCTCTCACGAAATGTCCAGTTCGATTGCAATTATAGCACCGCTGTCTGTTGTCACCTCCGGGTCGTTTCGGGGCAGAGCTTCAGTTATTCCAATAGGCATTTCCTCCATGTGCATTCTGGTCGAGTGCGTTCACTGTACGCAAGCTTTCCATAGATTTTAGCTGTTCCTCCACTGCCTTGAAACTTGAGCAACATCCTGCAAATCCTTCAGAGTTGTGTTTGACCGTTCTAAAAACTTCCCGTTGCAGTTTCGAATCGAAACACTTCTCAATGAGCTGGTTGCAAATGGCCTCATCAACGCTGTTGAATTTGCACGTGGTCGCTTTCTGCCACAAGCGAGACACAAACTGGTCGACTTTCGCGCTCAGCGCTTGACTCATCTGCCTAAACTGGTGTCTTTCAAAAGGCATTGACCTTTGGAATGAAGTACTGATCCAAAACACCGACACAACTCGTAAAAGGCATCTCGTCCTCCTCGTTCACCAAGGTAAAATACAATTCCTGCAACTCTAAATCCCCTCTATGGAGTTGACAAACCTGTAGCCCGCCATTTCAATAGCTCTAACCATTTGGTTTCAGACATGAAAGTCTGTGCCATCCTTCCCACCTCAGGTGGTAATAACCTCAAACAGCAAGAAAAGCATCTCATTTTTAAATTTGGCACCACACATCCTCATGCTCTTAACGAACGTTTTTCTTTCATTTGGCAAATGATTTAACATTTTACCATCTTAGTAATTATTCTCCTTCCATGTGATTGGCTACTTTTAACTGAAGTCACCCTTTTGGCATATTTCAGCCAGTTTTACTCTGATGAAGGGCTCTGCTCAAAACGTCAGTATTTTGATCCCAAATATCTTGGCAGTTCACAACCTTTTCACTTTGCTATATCGAAAACACTGCAGCACTCCACTTTTTATGTACTTATAAACATGCTGACACATTTGACTTGAAATGAGATTTGTAAAATCTCAGCTACATCATTGCACTAACCTCAAACTGATCATCATTACTTATGTCTATCAGGAGTTCTGAAAACAATGAAAATGCTTAATAATATCATGGCATGAAATCATGTTATCCCTTTTCAAAACAGTACTGGCACAAAAGCAGTTCGTAACAGAAAAAATCCAAAGGGGATCAAAGTAAAGAGAGGGGGGGGGGGGGGGGGGGGGGGGTGTCTCACATAAACAGGGATGGATGATTGCCATATATAAAGCGGTTTTCATTTGACTGCCATGAGTAACTTGCAATTACTCTGTGTTTACACTTATGTTTTATTCAGAAATAATGTAATTACATTGGGCTTGGATTTAGTACAGTCAGACAGTCATATATGAAAGGCGCCAATTTTGTCCTCTACAAAAATACTGTCAGACACTAAGACAGCATTTCTATCGGCTGATTTTAGAAACTCAACGCAATATTAAGGATGGAACTTGGTCAATCGAGTACAAACACTGTTTGGAGATGGTTATTTTGAAATTTTCTGCGGTAAATATGCTTCTGTTTAACAAATAAACTGAAGAAAAGTCGAAAAGTCTTCAAATGTTTTATCATTGAAGCTTAAGTCAGCTTACCTCGTTTTTTCCACATGTGTAACACAAAGTTCCTTATCTGAAAATCAATTTCATGATACAAATAATGTTTGATACTGGATTAAATATAATAACCTTACAAGAAAGAGATGGAATAACTTTTCGGAAGTACCTGAGCTTGCTAAATCCTCCATGATCAGATCGCGTGGCGTGGGTTCTCCTTCGAACCATGTGGCATTCTGGGTAATATTCAAGACGGCTCTGAAGCCTTCATTTCAGAAGGTCAGCGGTTTGTTGTTGAATTTCAAGATGGCGGCGGATTCGTGAACTGTATCGAACTAGTAATGGAAAGCTCGAACTAAATAAAGGTATGTACATCTAAATGTAAAAACTATTTTATTTGGCTCCTACATTATTTTTAGGAAACTCCATTTTGGGTACTCCAGAGGGTACTCCATGGAGTAGGTCTCAGCTTTTTGTCTTTAACCAATGACATCAGAAGTAAACTTCATCGTTTTGAACCATTTAGACTAGATAGTATTGACAAGTAGACAACTTTAGCAGTGTGTTTGAGAAACACAGTTAGCACAGTAGATAATAAATACTTTTCTTCTTTGAATACAGTTAACATTATTATCTTAACATTCGCTGATATGTTGAAAACCTAAAACACATCCTTGATCACAATTCTGATGGTATGATTCTTGGTGATTTTAACATCAACTACCTAAATAACAATGAAATCAAGATTCTAAAGGAATTGATGGACAAATTTAGATATCGACAAATAGACCATTTTACAGTTTTCTTCTTAGTGTCCTGGCCTTTGAGTGGAAGCGACACTGAAGTTGACCTTGTTTTGATACAGACCTTGGAGCTTTTCAGATGTAAATTTAGCTAGTTAGCATGAGAATTGCATTATTAACATATGAAAGGCAGAAAGGGTCGTATCAATGCAGTCACCTCTAGCCTCGCTTCCACTGAACGGCAAGGTCACCAAGCACACAACTGTAAAATGGACTATTGTACAAAGTTTTACTTTTCTATCACCTTTCAGTTTAGTAGATCACATTCATATCCACCCAGAAATGTTCACTATTGTTGATAATTTTGCTGTTAGTATATACTATTCTAATGATCAAGTTATAAAAGTATCTCTTGTTTTTATACATACATCAGTCACCTGCATAAGGGAGTGGGATTACCTGAAGACAATGGGAACGAAACTGATTATGTTCATGGGAAGTTTGGAAGTACAGGCATACACTCATAGTGGTAACTGTGATGTGTATCCAGAAAAAGCAATGAGAAAGAGGAGAAGTATTCGACATCTGTTGATGTGATGCATCAAAGTATTTTCTTCAAATTATTTATTTTTCATTGTTATATTAATATGTTAAAAGGTGGGTTTTAACTGGTACCCACACAAAACACTTGAATTTTGCTAGTGGACTATTTTCGTGTTCATCTATAAATTATTAACTACAACTTCTAATTTTAAAACTATATTAAATGTTCAATATTTGTTATTTCTCTAAATTTTAGGAACCCTTTAAGAAAAACTTTTTTGTCTCAAATGTACATAAAAATTACACAAATATTTAGTTAGTAGGGTACGTTATAGTCAAGTGAGGCCTTTAATAGGCCACAAAAGATAGATTCATGAGATGAGCGTATGAGTTTCATTCAAAAGTTTCGACCTTTTATAGAAAAGATATTTTGGATTCAGTGGTCATAAAAAAAAACAGCTTGATATTAAAGTACATTTCACATAACATTTGCATAAAACAAAATTGTGTATTTGCAACAACACTTTGAAGAAACTCTGAAGCCTGGAAAAAAATTGTTATAGGTGGGAAAATCAAAGCATTTTTTTAAAGAACCAGCTTTTTGGAAACATTTCATTTCGATTTGGTCTTTAAATCACGGAGAGGTTTTAGTGAATGCATTACGCAACATTTATATAAAAAATGTTTGACCAATTTATAGCAATTATCACCAAAGATTTGAAAATTAAAAAAAAATCTCGGATCTCCTGAATGCGATTTCATTTTTTTTATTGTTTTTATTACCCGTTAATTTAGGGCCTACAAAAAGTTAATGGAAATCCAGGGCAGGAGGGGGTCTCTGGGTTAAAAAGCAAAGTGCTGGGGTGGGTCTAGCTGGCAGGGAAATCGGGGTGGGTCTAGCTGGCAGGGAAATCGGCGTGGGGAGGGGTAAAAAAATCATGCATCTGTCAGGGGGGGTCTGGAAAAAAACATATTACACAACCTTCAGCATCTTCTCTTGGATCTGCTCCGATGTATTTGTTCTCAAGTTTCCCAAGAACATGAATGCCATTAAGACGAGTTGCTCGACTAAGAGCAACATATATCTGTCCATGATTGGATACTTTCTGCCTAAATAGTTGAAACTTATCACAATGTTATTTAAAGTTAAACCTTTACTTTATGAACTGTGTATGCCCATGCCAAAGCAAGTGGAATTGAAATCGTATTTCTGGTGGTGATACTTTTGTTGAATTAATTTTAAATTGCTCAAGATCGGTTTAATAGATACAGCTTTACTTTCTATAGCAAATCTATCACCACTTTCTCTGATAAGCGAATCACCAGCTATTCTATCGTTGAACTTCGCATAAATTACACTTCATTCATTTAATTTACTACAATCCTTACAACAACACCTAACTGACCATTAACAAGTCTGAGTGATGATTTGTGATCCTCGCAGTGTGCTCTCAACTTAAGCAGTTGAAAAAGCAACCTGAAAAAAATTCAGGCTTGAACGGGATTCGAACCCATGACCTTGCGATACCGGTGCAATGCTCTCAATGAGAGCACACTGCGAGGATCACAAATCATCACTCATGTTTATCCGCGGTTCAAATATTCATATTCATATATAATCACTATCATCGGGTATATTACGAACTCACAATTGACCATCTATCCATGTGGCTTGATAGCTCAGTGGATAGAGCATTGCACCGGTATCACAAGGTCATGGGTTCGAATCCCGTGCAAGCCTGAATTTTTGTCAGGTTGCTTTTTCAACTGCTTAAGTTGAGAGCACACTGCGAGGATCACAAATTATCACTCATGTTTATCCGCGGTTCAAATATATGTTTTTCATATATTCATATTCATATTAACAAGCCTGTCATAAATATCAATATTGCTTGTCAACACTCGAGAACTCTCTTTAATATGAATTTTAAAATCCAGACCTTCTGTTTCCGATCGACCTTGGGACAGAACTTTTTTAATATCTGCTTTTGGAATATTACATGGATATTGATCAATAGCTTGCAACACGTATAATAGCATCTCAATCTCTTCTAGACGCTTATTATTATACTCTATAACTGGCTGATTCTCTGCCCAAACGTGTAATTCATTTGCTGGATAATTTTCTCTCATTAAGATTTAATGATTTCGACTGAATCTTGTCTATGTCATCTTGAGTATGCTTAGCAACCCTAACTCTGTTAAACAAATCAGTGAAAGTGTTATCTCCCTTTTGAAGCACTATTTCTGTCAGCTCTATCATCTTAAACATATGCCATGGATGCATCAATTGTAAAGTTCGTTCTTGTAATTACAAAATGTTAATCGTTCTCTAATAGGAGGTAACTGATAAAAATCACTAACACATATTGTTGAAATACGTCCAAATAACTTTGGACAATCAGATTTCTTTCAATCTCTGATGAATAAAAAGTAATCTCTTATTGGAAACCATCATCATCAATCACAATCAAACGTAAATGACTTAAGGAAACTCTCATAATTGTCTTCTTTTTATCAGTTAATGTTGGCAAGTTACTACGAACATATTTTGGAATACACAGTGCTGTATTAATTTTTGTTCCTGAAACTGTGATTGAAGCAACACCCATTGGTGCCATTAATTGAACTTTTGTTAGTTCTGGATTTATACAAGTTTGCTTAAATGTCTTCCACAGTATGAGAAATTAATCATATTAAATGACTCTTTCTGGAACCTCCTCCACCTGTGATAAATACATTAATTGATTCAATTCTTTATATATATATATACAATTCATTTTTTTCATACATTTCTACACCAACTCAGCACATAATGATTAGCAAATCGCTGTTCTTTATTTAATGATCTTGCACCGTCCCTTACCCATTCATCTGTCACATCTGATGGGTGGTTGTACAAAATTATCCCACTTCCCCATTCTTGTACATCTGCTAATAATTCATCTGAAAATCTGCCACAAGAGTCTTCATCATCACCACCATCATCACCATCATCGTTTCTCAGTTCATTTATCAAATCATCATTTTCTTGCTCATTCAAAACTTCTAAGTGGATTATCACTAAATTCTTGCAATGCCATGTTAACAGTTTCCCTATTTAGTTCAAACATTGTCTTGCTTCTCTCGACAACCTCTCTTACTGAAGATTCGGAATATTTTGTTCCATATAACTGATGACATCCTGGTTCTTTTGTTTGGTTTGGTCTATGAAACCTTAACCTGTGCGAAATTGTTCAAGGAAATCCTGGGAAATCTTTAGAATTCCCAAGAAAAAATCCCAAGAAATCCCAGGAATTCTCAGAAAATCCTTTCTGTTAATTTGCACAAATTTCTCAGAAATTCCTGGGAAACGGTAAGGAAAACGGCGGAGAAAATCCTAGGAAATCCTTAGAATTCCCAAGAATAAATCCTCCAAAATCCCCGGGAATTCTCAGAAAAATTCCTTCCTGTTAATTTACACAAATTTTCCGGGAATGTTGGGGAAAAGAATAAAAAAACCTCAGATTTTTTGGCAGTTGCCGGGAAATCCTGGGAACTCCCGGCAACAGGATTTTTCGAGAATCTCAGTAATTCTTTGGATTTCCTGCGTTTTTGGATACAAATAAGATTAGTTAATGAGTAACTGAAATATGTGAGCTCAGCATTCAGTATCACAATTTTAAACCAACCAAGAACAACACAATCAATTTTCATTTCACAAACATTTATTTCCACTTTGGATCAGTTCTATATGTACACAGATACAATTGTTGTAAATACATACAATTGTTGTAAATAAAATAGACTTTTATAAAAGAAAACATGTCACTTAGGAAAACCTGAAAAGATGAAAATTACTATATGTACATGATTCTTTTCACAAGTTGGCCTGAAAAATGCAAGTATATAATAATTTCCCCAATAGTATGATATTTCCGCATGGTACATGTAGTTTAATAACATCAACAGTAAAACCTAGCTGTATTCAGCGGGCACCCCCTATTAAGTGGACACCATCTGCTTGGGTCCCTACATTTTCTTCCCAAATTTATTGTAAAACAAACCTGTAATTAGTAGACCACTCTATTAACCAAACACTAGCAAGGGTCCTGAGAATGCCTGCTTAAAGGGGCTCTGTCATGTGACGTCACCTGACGTCACATATGTCAAATTTATATTGTTCCCTCCCGGATCGCGGCAAGTTATATCACGCTTGCACTCATGTTGAACCACGCGAGGTAAACAAACACACGATCGATTTCGCTTTTAAATTCCTCCACAACTTCCATCACTACTGGAAGACATCGAATTTTTCAAGGTACGACTAACAAATCGCAGAAATAATTTAACAAAAATCTAGCCAAGTAAATACTCTAACTAATTTGTAAACTTGAGATCTGTCTTTCCACGCAATACAACGGGATGGAACGGATTGCAGCGAATTCGACAGTAATGGCCGCCAACTTGATAAAAAGCCACCAGACGTTTTTCAAGTTGTTAATACCCAGTACTCACCCGCCATCCTCGCGACATAGCCCCTTTAATACAGGTTTCACTGTATATACTGTAGGAGGGGATAAAACTGGCACGATGTTTTGTTATTTACAACTGGGTGGGCTTACTGTATAATTAAAACATTAAACGAGGCTTACCTGTAAGGTGAAGTTTGATGATGATTCTACGAGTTATTGGTCAGGAGTGAAGAAGTCATGTGCCCGCCCTTTTACTATTCTACAACTTCTAGTCTAACAGACCCTACCCATATAGTGGGTTTTTATGGCCATTCGCATTATTTAAAGACTGAGCTCGATTTCCGCGCGCTATCTCACGTGACTTCTTCCCTCCAGACCAATAACTCGTAGAATCATCATCAAACTTCACCTTACAGGTAAGCCTCATTTAATGTTTTAATTCTACTTCATCATTGGTCGAAGTCGCTACGAAGTCACGTGAGACTTTAAAGCCAATCGCCATGAGCTTATGCCAAGTAAATAAACAGATATCTGATATATTTTTGTTAGTACGGATGAAGCTGCTGCTGAAAGACCTTGACTCTGGAGCTGTTTCCTGACAAGGGGCAAAGGAGTAGTTGCAACGTTTGGCTTAATGGGTGTACTTGATTTGGGTTGGATGGTAACTGCAGAGTGTCTTGTTTCCTAGGCAAAATAAGAGGAGATGCAATAAAAATATTGGCAAGGTATGGCCACCATGTCTGAGTTGGCCAGTAGGGTACTACAATGAGCCCTGTAGCATTATCCTCCTGCACTTTCTGCAAGACTCTCTGAATAATGCAAAATGGGGGAAAGGCATAAAAACAATAGTTCTCCCATGAAATATGGAAAGCATTCACTGCATATGCTTCTGGATCTGGGTGGTAGGAGATGTAGGATTTGGATTTATAGTTCAGCCTTGATGCAAACAGGTCTATGTCTGGGGTTATACCAAGTTTAGCAATAGCATCATGAAAAATGATTGGATTGAGGGCTCACTCAGTTTCCCTTCGGATTTTGCGGGACTCCTTATCAGCAATGGTGTTATCCTTTCCAGGGATGTGGGCAGCAGTCACCCATATGTTATGCTGTATGCACCATTCCCAAATTTCAACAACTAGGCTGTTTATGTCCTGGGAGTGACATATCCCCATTTGGTTGATACAGGAAACTACAGTAGTATTATCTATCAGAACCTTAATATGTTTTTGCTGTACTTTATGAAGGAATGATTTAAGGCTCAAGAGCACTGCTTTAGTTTCAAGGTAATCGATGTGGTTACTGGCTTCTTCAGGGGTCCAACAACCCCCTGCGGGAATGTCATCAACCATGCACCCCCACCCGGTCTTTGATGCATCAGTTGTCATGGTTAGTTGTGATGACCCATGACTAACTGGGTTATAGGCTTGGTCAACAGTGTCAATCCACCAGGTTAGCTCTTTAATGGCTCCAGGGGACAGCTTCATGGGTTTGTCAAAGGCTCCTTTATTATCTCTAAGATGCCTTGTTTTATCGGTTTCAACCCATTTATAACGTAGGGGGCCAAACATTACACCAGGAAAGCTTGATGTTATGATTCCCAAGACCCGGGCAACCTCCCTGATGGAAGGGCAAGGAGACATCAAAAGCTGCTGACAGGCTGTCCTTACATTAGTAGCTTTCTCCGGTGTGAGGGAAATTCTCATGGATACTGAGTCTAACACGAATCCCAAGAAAACAAGCTTCTGAGTAGGATACAGAACTGATTTCTCAGGGTGGACAACAAACCCCAAATTGTTAAATAAGGTTAAAGTGTCAATAACATTATGTACACAAGGTATAAAATCAGAAGCTTGTAAATAAGAGTCGTCAATGTAACCTACAGACAAGTGACCTTTCCTCCTTAATGTGGAATACACAGTTTAAGCAGTTTGGTAAATTTCCGTGGGCAAAAAGCCAGCCCATTGGGAAAACATGTAAATTGGTATAGGTTACCCTTCCAAGAGAATTTCAGGTATTTCTGGTGCTGTTCATCAATATGGACAGAATAATAGGCATCCTTTAAATCAATGGATGCCATATAACATCCTGGTGTCATCATTCGCACAGCAGTCCATATAGAATCCATTTTAAAATGATGGTAAGTAACATATTGATTCAGGGATTTTAAATTTAAAATCATGCGGTATGATCCGTCCTTTTTTGGACGTAGAAATATAGAAGAAATAAACTCGCCTTCTTCATGCACAGAGTGCTTTATCACCCCATTGTGTAGTAACATTAGAATAGGCCATTTCCGAGTTGCCTTTAGCCTCTCTATCAAAGCGAGGCTAGGTGCGAAACCTTTCATATGAAAATGAGTTTTCATTCACATGCAAATAAGAGTTATTTGCAAATAAGAGTTATTTGCATGTGAATGAAAACTCATTTTCATATGAAAGGTTTCGCACCTAGCCTCGCTTTGATAGAGAGGCTAAAGGCAACTCGGAAATGGCTTATTTCATTGTCAATGAAATCCCCCTCAGTTTTAGACCAGTTCAGTTGAGGAGGAGGAAAAACTCGTACAGGGGTCAAAGAAAACTCAATGCACTGTCCAGATACAGTTTCCAAAATTTCTCTGTCAGAGGTCAAAGTCCTCCATTCACTAATATTACTGGATATCTGACCAGGTTGAAACAGTTTCGTCTTAAAACTGAAATATTCTACAATGGAAGGGATAAACTCTTTATATTCTCTCACCTTTAAAAGCTGGAGTTTACTTATGACATTTGTGTCATTTCCTTGCTTGGGGTTGAGCAGCTCTCTTCATTGGAGTGCTGAAGCGACTGAATGTGTTCTTCGCAGGGTTGCTCAGCCGGTTGAACGGCCGAGTCCTTCGCCCTAAAAAAGGCGTTGAATGTTTAAAACCATGGTTGTTGTGGCTGAATTCACGCCTTTGCCTGTTGGATGAGCTAGCAGTATTACTGATTTTATTGGACACCCTGATATGAGTCAGTTGAGTTTGCAGCTCGTCTCCAAAGAGAAGGTTCATCACTGGCACATTGGGAGAGCAAAGGGCGCCATAATCTCGGTGAAGGTGAGGTCTTATGTTATCTCGTCGGCGTTGCGAGAGCTCAAAACTTACGTGGCCAAGTAGCGCAATAGCATCGGTGTTCATTCGTACAAGCTCATTAATGCATGTTTTGCTGTTGTCAGCTTTCAACTGCAAGAGAAGTTCTGTTGATTTCACAGTAATATGACCAACTTTAGTGAGGTTGGTTTGCAGGCGGGAAAATTTTAAGTCATTGCCCTTTGCCTGTGTCGAAAGCTTTCCCCAAATTTCGGGGTTTACTTTGGGCACGATTACTTTGTCGCAGTTCACTGGACGGAAGTATTTATCAGACTTCTCTTTCAGCTGGTCTTCGTTGAGCTTTTGTAACCACTGTTTATTGGCAATGTTCGCCAGTTTCTCCGAGACTGCGACGTCCGTGCGCTCCGTCTCCTCAAGAGATTGAGCAATTTGGTCCAATAGCCCGCCTTCAACTTGGTGGTCTATTTTGGCAGTTTCTGCCGTGTTCTTGATCTGTTCAGCGCTTTTTCCCCCGAGTAAATCCTCGGAATCGCTGTGGTCTGATTCAGACAGATCGTGTTTTGCGATCTTGCTAGCAGAAGCTGTGTCATCAGCATGGTCCACCTCATGTAGGCGTTTGAGCGATTCGCTCATTTCGTTCATATTTGCATTCATTTTTTGCAAAAGCTGAATCATTAAGGTATCGTCTTTGGATATGGGCGCAGCAGAGGTGTCCTCCGCTAAAAGAGCGTCCTCGTCGGCCATAATTTCAACAAATTTTCTGTGACAACGAACCGTTGTCACTTTCCAGCTCGATTTCCGGGCGCTATCTCACGTGACTTCGTAGCGACTTCGACCAATGACGAAGTAGAACCAGGATTCTACAGTATAGATTTTAATGAATAAATGGAGAAAATAGTTTTCCTTTCTGATGATATCACACTGAAACGTTTTGTCATTCAGCCCCATTGCATAACCTTTAAGTCTATAAAACCCATTGATGCAAATAAAATTGGTACATACATATATCACTGACAGTTTGTGCCACATGTTTAAAGATTAGTGGTGCTATTCATCCCGCACATCCTTCAAAATGCCTTGAAAATCAGCCTGCTTCATGTACCATTGGTTTCACTCCACAGTTTGATCAAAATTTTGTATTTAAGCATCATGATTTTGACCGTCGTCTCACATATTCATCTCAACTGCTGATAAATAGCTCATTCTTGGATTAAACAGCATCCATACACACTGTAAACAGTATAAGGTATGACTTTAACATGTCAATTTTAATCTTAAGAAGAGACGTAATTGTAATCATCATTCATGTATATTTTGAGCTTAATATTTTCTTTGGGGGACGCTCCATAAATTGCTTGTTTACAAATGTGTGTTATGACATGCGTTCGCATTGCTTATACTCTAAACACACGTTTTATACAGCAAAATATAGAATACAAAATAAGCTGGGGCCACTAAGCTTTTTGCATCTCGTTGAATAATAACATCTTGTTATGTTATGCATAAGCTGAGTTCAATCTACAAACGCATTTGAACATGTCATAAATCGAGGAATTATCTTTTTATACCGGCCAAGGTTTCATTTAACAGCGTCAATACTATTTCAAAAAATGTATGTGTCAGGATGAGTGGAGCCAAAAAAAAGCGAACATAAAATGTATCTTAATACACCATGCGATATCGCCTTGCTTTTAAGTCCGGGCCCGCATTAGCCGACAGTGGGCAACATGTGAGGCAAACCCTTTCACCACTACTGGCCAAAGAGAAAAGTCTGTGTAACCCCAGTGGCTGGTTTTCCAGCCATTTACGTTTGACCACTTGCGTTTGACCACTGAAAGCCTGGAACCAGGCCATTTCTACAATAGGGGGGTATAAGCATTAATCAATAGATAAGGAAGGATTGATTCTTCACATTGTGAGAAGGATGCCATTGCCTTTCATACACCTTTTTGAAGGTATTTTCGATTCAATGGTTTTCGTGTGCAACTACTAATTTCGTGCACCATTTAAATGTCTTCTGATGAAGATGTATTTCTGGATGACTTTCTTGACGATTCTTCTGGTTGACGTTTTTTCAGCGGCTGACAGCGACGATCTGCAAGAGTTGTTTGACAGTGATTCAGATGATGAAGATTTTGGGGGTTTTGGGTTCAAAATGCCAGAAGATATCCAGTGGACCAGAGGATGGTACGACAAAGATGGAAGAAATTTTAGACTACACAGTGGTCCTACTAGGGATTTGCCGAATTCTGCTACAGCTATGGATTTTGATCTTTTTATCGATCAAAAAACAGTTGACGACATTGTTAATTTTTTTAAACAAAAATGCAGCAGTGAAAGGAGTGGAAAGGTGGAAGCCAGTTTCGCACGATGAAATGAAAGCATTTACTGCAATGATGATTATTTCTAATGATATTGTTGTGGTTCCAAGAGATGAGCGCTACTTCCTTTCCTCAGTGCGAACCAAGCTTTTTCATGTGTCCAGAATCAAGAATATTTTGTCATCTAGAAAGTGTTTTTTCGAACTGAAAACATACATTTACTTTTGCAATCAAGATCATGCAATGACAAGAGGAAAACAATGATCCCCTTTACAAGGTGAGAGGATTCTATAATACTGAGGTTCAAAACTTTTGGGATATGTACAATTGTGGAAGAAACATCTCTGCGGATGAGGCCATGGTCCCATTCAAGATAGATTTAGATTTTTAGATACATTTTTTCAGTTTGGGCGACTGCTGATTGAGGTACAGTCTTCAAGTAGCTAATTCCCTTCTTTTTTCCCTTTTTGTTTTGATAAGTTCATCCCAGTATTCCTGAGCCTTTTATGTGTACTTTCGATTTTGTCGCTCCTTTTGCTTCAAAGCTGCTAGTCTGTGTTCAGTTTGGAGAACCTCGGCTGGATCATCGCTGTGATTGGTCTTGCTCTGTATGATGCGCCTTCCGTCACTCATTGTTCTTTTCAACCCCTAAAACAATAATCATTAGCAGAAGGATAGCATAATCTCACTTAAGTTTAAATTACAAGGCAGCTATTTCAACTGCTTTGAAAAGTAAACAGTTTTTCAAACATTTTTACCTTGACCACTGAACTGTTTTATATTGTCATTTTTTTCTACCATTTGTGGTATGTGATATGCAACTGCATGCATGTAACAGGTGACCTGTTCTTAATATTTCCCCAAGTTTGGCAAAATTAGTGATCCACTCCTTTGTGTGTAGATTTGAACACACATATTAATTAGAAATACAAATAGTGTCAGTTTATTTTAATGGATTGTTTTGTACCCATGCTCGAAATAATTTTGTAAAGAATGGCTCCCATGAGGAAATGCAGCTGAAGTACAGCTTTGCTAAGTCCTGCAGACAGAACATAAAACAAGGAAATATTCAGATTAGTAAATAGTACAGCAATTTGGCTCAGGCTGTCATTTGGAATGCAATAATTCATAGGGCTGAATTGAATGCTTGGACTGTGATGTTTCTCACTTGATTACTTCATAAACAGATAAATTGCAGAATGTAAACTGTACCTTCCATAATTGTACGACCATGTGGCATGTGTTATTTTGTATGCAGCTGAAACTGGCCACCCTCTTGGGAAGCTCTCTTAAGAGCTTTTTCCTGTCATCTCCCATTCTCTTCTCCCATATTGAAAAAGACACCACAGTTGTTCACTGCATCTGTAAGCTTTTTGGCATCCTGATTTTTTCTACTGATCTCTTTTTTGTAGAGGAAGAGCTCTCCTTGTCATCCCACTGCATTGAATCTTCAATTATGTTTTGTAGCAGAATATGTTATTCTTAACATCAGATGCAATTCATCCAGAATGATGTGGTCCAGTGGGATGATAAGGAGTGGCTTAGTAGTTTTAACAGTATATCTTATCAGTAGTTTTAACAGTTAATAAAAAAAGATGTTTTTTGCTTATTGTAATTTGACACTGAAAAGCCCTGAGGGTAGTATTCGAATAAAGTATTTATTTTATTTATTTATGGCAACAGCAGTAATTCTCTCCACTCTTAGTTGACAATTTAAGCATTTCCTGTATTTGAAAGTTGGCCTTCAATTCGTTCACTCCTTTCTTTTTTCAATTTGTGCCACTGTATCAGTGCAGCATTCTTAATTGCTCGCCAGAACACAACATCATTACCACCTTCATGTTGTTTTGTCACACATTTTAACTGACGTTTGGGTGGATTGCAAATATCCATGAGGGAATCACAAACCGGGTGGCGATCAGACATTTTGTTTTTGTTTAAATTGTCAATTTTTTTTGTGCAAACAAAAGAAATCTAAAATTCCCTGCCAAAGAAAGCTGTTACCGAGCCTCCAGCCTCGTAATCACCACTCGTAGTCACCAGTCTTCTATCTGTCGTTCTGCTGACGGTATCAATTGGCGATCGTGTTTTGCACGGCATTTAGTGCGAAGAAGAGAAACCATTGCACAAAAGGCATTGTTAATAATTAGGAGACATTGTTTCAGCCATAGAAATTCTCGAAATAGTTGTTACAGGGGTGCAATAGAAAATGTGTATATATTAGTATTCAAGTGGGTCGAAGTGCTGCGTATCGTAACATTTCTCTCAAGGCATGGTTGTTGTAGTTCGAAGTTTGAAGCATCGCTGTTATTAAACCTGAACGTAAACAGTTAAATGGACTTCTTGTTGGTCTATCGTCGCAACAGCCATCAAGAATTTTTTCCGCGCGATTGAAATGAGATTACTCTTGGTGGATGCATTGATATTTGCTGAAAGTATGCTAAAAAAGCCGCATTGTTTTTAGGGTGTACAAAGTTTTCTTTGCCTTGAATGTGGACGGACATTCTTAAACTAAAAAAATTTCATTGGGATGGATCGATTTGAGGAGAGGATTGCAGCTTACTTGAGGTGGGGAAACTTGCATTTACGAAGGAAGGCGCCATTTTGTGTGTTGTAAAGGGCATTGATTCGGAATAAAACTTACATTACAAACCAAAGGTTGGCCCTGATACCATAGACGTTAAAGTACCCGTCAATTGTCACTTGACGCGGTGGGGTCGTTTCGATGGCCATCAACACCAACCGCGTCCCAGTATACACATTAGGGCAGGAAACATAAGCTTGTTTCCTCACCTGCTTAACCTCCCCATAACTACTTAGGACATCCTTAACCGCCGCATCCGATTCCTCGAAGGGATAATCGAAAATGTGTATCGTAGTCAAAGGGGGCTCACCGCCAAGAATGGGATACCATAACCCAAAAACCCGCACCCCAGACAATTCTTTTGCCGATCTGAAGCCCTCAGAACAGAAGGTAACAAGGATAACCTTGCGGCAATTTGGACACAAACTGTCAACACTTCCTTCATTAAGTCCTCTCTGCTACTGCCACTCAACTTGCGGCCACACTGCACATTGAGTGTGCGAGGGAGGAGCATGATGACAAAAAACAAGCAAAACAAAAGCGGCGCAAAAACATAAGCGAGCGGCACAAAAACACTCGCGTAAAAAGCGGGGAAAAGTGCAAAAAAGAAAACACGAGAAAAGCACAAAGACAAAAGAAAAAAACGAAAAAAAGGACAAGAGGCGCCCGAAACATGCCCGAAAAAAAAACAAAAACGAAAAAAGAGAACCGCCCGAAACATGCCCCCCCCCCCCAAAAAAAAGAAAAAAGTCGACACGAAAAGTGCAAAAGGCATGAACGTGACGAAAAAAAAGCCGAAAGCAATCAAGAGAAAATGAAAGAAAAACCATGGATTGCAGCTTAATGGCGATGGGGAAACTTGCATTTATGAAGGTAGACGCCATTTTGTGTGTTGTAAAGGGCATTGATTCGGAATAAAACTGTGCACATAAAACGGAGAAAACCGCAATGAGTGTTTGATTTACCAAAACAAAGTAGTTTTGGAATTAAAGTACTGATGAGTATTGTTC
This sequence comes from Dendrophyllia cribrosa, assembly GCA_024195265.1. Taxonomy (NCBI): domain Eukaryota; kingdom Metazoa; phylum Cnidaria; class Anthozoa; order Scleractinia; family Dendrophylliidae; genus Dendrophyllia; species Dendrophyllia cribrosa. Next base: position 33,653,729 of record JAJLRJ010000002.1, read on the forward strand.
GATCTGTCATTGGGATGGCTGTGTTACGCCCAGTGTACCGTTTTTTTATAGACTGCTTTTATATGAATCGCATAGAGTTATTTCTTTCTTCGCAAGTTTAAAATACCGTTAAAAAGTCTCGCGCTCTATTGCGCATGTGTGGTTTAGAATTTCTGGCTATGTGGCTTTTTTTCAAAGCCTTATGAACTTATCTCTTTGCTTTCTTGGATCATAGACTTCTTTGGGAATGTCATCTTGTACAAAGCAGTCCTTTCCCTTTAGGTTTAAACATGCTTGGCTCATCACTTCTTCCCTATCCGTATGTCGCAGAAATCTTGAAATAATTGGTCGTGGGCCATTTTCTTTAGGTTTTCCCAAATGATGGATTCTTTGGAAAACAATGCGGTCCTGCGATTTTTCAATTTTAAGTTCTGGTTCCATAAAGTTGTAGATGACTTGTCTCGTATCTTCTACTTGAGATCCATTGTTGGTTTTGTTGGTTGTATCATTTTTCACCTCTAAGCCAAAAAACTTGAGGTTTTCTCTTCTGCTGTATGTCTCGAGGTAGAGGACTTCCTTTTTCCCTTTCTTTACATCTCGCTTAAGATCAGTAATATCTTCCTCACTATAGAATAAGCTGTCTTCTAGCTTCTTCACTACATGGTCAATCTTTTTTGTTTTCTCTTCTAAGTTTTTAACATCCTTTTCGAGGTTACTTAATGTTTCTTCAATATTAGCCACAGAAGCCCAGACATTATTTAGGTGTTGTTCGTTGTCTTAGTTAAATTCTTTCTTTTTTTGGAAGCTTGCACTTATGTCACTATGTGATGTTGTAATGCAATAAATGTAAATGATGATGTCTAACTTATCCAACTTTTGGCAAAACGGAAATCACTGAAAATCTGGAGCGCGTGGTTTGTGTCTTTGACATAGGTGTCAAAATTGCGGACAAGGGGTGACATGATCTGGTCCAGATATGAGACAATGTTTTCGGTGGGGCAGCCGCATGCGGAAACAATAGGTCTCCCAGGATTTTTTCCTTATGGATCTTATGGATGAATCTGGAGGTTCTTGGAGTTAGGACAACTAGATGTTTTGCTGACTGTGGTAATTGGCCAGAACTGATCATATCATTGACCGTTGACTTAACGACTCGTTGATAAGCCTTAATTGGATCGCTTTCTAGGTGTTGGTAAAATCTCCCGTCCGAAAGTTGGCCTTTAGCTTCAGCAATATACAAAGGACGCGACCATACAACAACTGTGCCCCCTTTGTCAGCAGGTTTCATTTTCATACTACTTGCTTGTATGGAGCATTAAAATCTCTTGCGGTCAGAACGATTGTTGGTCGCAAAAGTTTTGCTTGTTCTTCATCTGAGTTCACCGCATCAGTTGGCGTGGCAGCCTCCACCTCCACAGCACACCTAGCTTTTTTTCGGTCTTATAAAGTCTCCAATTTATTTTCTTAAGTTCTTGCAAGGAGTTCTTTAATTTTAAATACTTGTTGACGGATCCGTAACACGTGTCATTACATAAAAACCCTCCCGGATCGATGTTTTCACTTGATACGATTTCTTGAACTTTGGAGAAAGGTTCTTCTTTAAGTTTTACTCTGCAGTATGTGTCCAAGTTAACTGAGAGAGCTGTTTTTGATCAGGTTTATACCCATTAATGACCGACAGTGAACTGTTCCCTGTACTACAGTTGGCTTACAGGAAATTTCATAGTACGGAGACAGCACTGCTGAGAGTTGTTAATGATTATTCTGTTCAACATGAATCAGCAGCACGTGTCTTTGCCAAAACCCTGGGATCCCACCCAGGATCCCAGGATCCCAGGATCCCAGGGTGGGATCCCGGGTGGGATCCCGGGAGGGATCCCGGGAAAAATCCCAGTAATATGACAATTCTTACATCAGTTTGTTGCAAGGTGGGATCATAGGAAAAATCCCATGACAATTCCCAGATCAGTTTGTTGCAAGGCAGGATCCCAGGTAGGACTGGAATCCCAGGTACCTAGTAGTTTAAAATTTCCCAATATTTAATGATATTATCTACCTAAAAGGTGCCCGTATCCCAGGCAGAATTCCAGGTGGGAATTTACATGCAGAGGGAAGTCTGCAATGCTCCTGAGCATGAATTGTGCGAAGTCCTGGTAGTAAAGAAGTAAAAGAATTTCGGATTTATATTGGATTAGGACATTGCACTCAAATATCTTAATTAACGAACTGTCAATGCCTTTATAAATGTTGATTATTTTTTTAGCTACAAATTAACAGAATAAAAAAATAAAATTATTGATATTCATTTATACAATAAGACTCTAAACATACAATTCTGAGTTTCATTGCTTGTCTGAAATGCTCATAATCTTCTTTTTTTATTTAAGTTTCGGCATTTGTGCGCAATTCTTTGTTGGATGTTATTATTATTATTATAAACTTTATTTCACACAGAATTCAGAAAGTATACACTTATTTACACTGAAGCTGTGCCTAATAATATAATAATAATAACAATAATAATGTTCATGGGGTCTTCCAGTTTTCCTCCATGTCTTTTTCATTCCACTCAAAATAGGTGGCCATATGAGCTAAAGACAAAAATGTTGGTATTACTGGAGTAAAAAACAAAACGTTCATTAAGTATGTACAGTTTTTTACGTATCTTAAACACAGAGAGATCATACAACAATAGGGGACACTGTTGACTCATGAACCTCGTTTGCTGGAGTTTTATATAACCAGAATAAATAGCCTCAAAGTGACTATAATGTTTTAACACTTTCATTCCTGAGTTTTTCTACCCTTTTTTCCAAACTCGTGAGCAAAACCTTAATAGCCAATTGTATGATATATCATATGAAAGGTCTTGATGAGTGCAGTCCTTATTTCATATCAAAATTGAGGAAGGAAATCATGGCTTTGACATAAACAGGCTGAAATGTCAAAGTCAAAAAGTTCAGACATACTAGGTATACCCCAAAACTATAGCTTATTTTGCAGCTCTCAGTTAATAGAGTAACATGAGCTATGTCTCACACTGCAAATGTGTAAAACAAAAAATTGTCAAACGTTCCAGGGGTGGTCAACCATATCATAGATAATAAGGGGTACAATTTGAAACGAAACGGAGAACTGTAGTATTTTTCTATTAAGTGAACAATTACAACTTAAGAGGCACTCCGTCTAAGATCCGACCGGTCAATTTTCGGCGGTAAATGAAATTCTTTAATTTTTTCTGCAGAAATAAAACATCATGTCCTAAGTACCAAAATCGTATTTGTTTGGCTTCGTTTCTTTTAATACTTGAGTTTGGTCGTTTTTTCCGGAGCGACCATAGGGTAAGCCAATCCGTCGTTCGTAACACTGATTTTTGACTAAAACTCAAAGCGCCCTGTGACAATGTATGTTTTCACAGCAAGCTCATATTTACACAGAGATATATATCAGTAATGAACTTTCTTTTAAGCGTAAAATCAACCTGGTTCATGTCGCAGAAAATTAGTTATGATTTTTTTCGTACACCCTCCTATCGGTACCAGGCGAGCAGGTGGCGAAGGGCCTCCATAAAAAATTGTCATTTCGCAAAACTGGGACCTGATCTAAAAGTAACTCGCAAATATTTTATCAGACCAAGGTCTGGTCTACAAATAACTGCAATAAAATTTGTGGGCACTCGTCATATAATGGTATAAAAATTTCAAACAAATTCACCAAAATAGAAAATTTCATTATCATTCGCCCATTTTAAAAGGCTTGTTTAATTTCCTTCAATTGCATTTAAAACATGTTAAACCCGCCAGAAATTGAAAAATAGACTATATAACAGTTCAGACAGTTAAAGAATTTATAAAGCTTACCATAATTCTGTTACAAATTCGTCCACAAATTCGTCCTCATTCGTACACTCCATCTTCCAACAGTTTTATCATTGTCACGCAACACCGGCCTGAGTGAAACAGTGGTTCGGATCACCGAATACAACAAAAGCCCAACTTGTGTTCATTCGATATTTGAAGGTTAACCAACAGAAGCCTCGTGGTATTTGATGCAAATAACGGCGGCTACACTGTTGGTTAGGAATGATGAGGTGCTGGTTGAACTCGCCTGGTCGGTAAACACAGTGTGTAACAGTGCTCTCGGGCGGAATGTCGTTCAGTTTGTAATCTGCTCGACATGAGAACCGTTCCAATGTCACAAAGTTCTTCGTAAATCCTATATAATGTTCTGAAGAAACTGCAAAATCAAGAAAATATTGGACATTATCTCCACCAATACAACAACAATATTATTTTGAAGCCTCGCCGGAATCTGCCATTGTTAAGTTTACTACTAAAACCGCTGACCACCCTTAGCTCACTTTAAGCGCTGGATGCGAAGCAGTTGCATCCCTGTACAAATGCCGAAAGTTTATCAACAAGGTCCTTCTTCCTGTCTTTTGAATGAAAGGATACGTCAAAAAACTTTAAAATCACTTTCAGCATACTGACGTTAAACTTGCTTAGTTTGTCCTCTTTCACATAGTCACACAAGCAGAAAATGTCATATGTCATGGGATGTTGTAAACTGAGTCTCTCTTCAATTGTGTGAAGAACGTCTTTCCTTTCTTGCTCTATTTCTTCTTCCAATAATTCCTCTGGAGTGATTTGCTCCCTGCCGGGCCTCCTTCTCTTTGCTGCCAGCCGAGAAAAAATATCCTTGAACTTGCGTTTTGGAAATCCATTCCTCTCTCCCAAACAGTCTGTTATTTCCTTCATTTCTTGCAGTACGCATGTCCAGGGCAACTTGTGCTGGATCTGCTTTTAAACCTGATCGCTCACCGAGATCGAATTTGGCTGCATTTTCACTAAATCTTGTCGCTCCTCCTCGTGTTGTGTGCAAAGCCCAACCCACGCTAAGGCTTTCACGTTCTGAAGCCAGTTGTTCCCCTGCCTGCTTTAACAGAGGAGTACTGTCTCTTTCGACTGTGTCCACGGTTGAGAATTTTTCTGCCCACTCTCTCCTTAATTTGTCGTATGAGGTTTCAGAAGATTTCTTCCTATCATGATCCCCAACCTCTAGGTGGATTTCAAGATCACTAAACTTCTTAAACGCCTTACGGCAACCAGGCTCAGAACATTCGAACATGGCATCCTGATCAGGTTGAGATACTGCGGTGAACTTACAGTAGCGGCTGCATCGAAAAGGAAAGAAATCCTTTTTTTACTAAAAGACCAGTTTGTCCTTGATGGCTATTATAGAGCTTATCATAGAGGATAAGTTTCCCTGGACCTTTTCCAAACGCCTTCCAAACGCGCACACCTCTTTCTTCGTACGCAAAATTGTGAAACTTGCTAAAACCGTCCATTTTGTTCACCAGCACATTTTTTTGATCTTCACTAATTGAACATACGCAGGCTGTTGTACCTTTCACAGGACGTTCTGACAAGGCAACATACATATCACTTGCCGATAGTACGTCATGGCCTTCATTACAGTATCTTCTGATGGTAGACTTCATTGGGCATAAGATACGGTCACAAACATCTTTACCGTACTGCGGTTCCGAGAAGTCAAACCTACAGACCTCAATACCACTTCTCTCCCCTACATCTCTAACAGCCACTGTAAGATTGTTGTTGTGATAGCACCCCGCTTCATCAGATCTAAGGAAGGCTTTTGTGACGTTTGGTTTCTGGGCCTTGATAACACCCAAAACATTTTCAAGAATGGAGCAAACTGCAAACCAGTCTTGCTGGCAGGAGCCGTCTACGAGGTGGGCGTAAGATTGCAACTCCTTATCTTCATCACCAGCCTCACACGACAGAACTGTGGAAATGTGCCAGCTGATTCCGCGCTTTCCGAACCAATCGGACTGTTTTCCCCTGAATTTTCATGGCCCAGTCCATAACTATCAGTACATGGTCTCCATCCGCTAACAATTTGAGAGCATCCTGCTTTGCGCTGTCCTGATTGACGGAACGTAAAATATGTGCTTTCCAATGAATTATGTCGGCCTTAGCTTGCTCAAAGTCGTACAGGAGATCTTCCTGGTGTTCTTTGCTGTACAAATTAGCTGAGGAAGATGTAATTTTAGTCTCAATGTCACCTAGGACAGACTTCAGGGCTTCGCAATCTGTACAGATTGTACTGTGTAAGTGAGAGCATTTCTCCTGGAAATCTGGGTCGCAACCGTCGGAGAGCGCGAACTTCCGACAGTGATCTGGGCATGTGGATTCGTCATCTTTGCAATGAACACGATAGTTGGTTTTTAAGTAGCGCTTACCATCTTTCAGTGCGCGCCTTGCATCATTGCACCACAGCTTACTCACCCCTGCTTTCTCTAATTCGTCCAAAATTCGTTCAACTGTCTGAAAACCTGAAGCACCATCAGCGGCAGTGTTGTCTAGGCCTTGGAGTGATTTACGTTGCGATGCTTCTCGCACCTCAAGAATCTTATATAAGGTCGATTGGCTCAGTGGTTCAAACTGCTCCTCTTGACATAACTCTAAGTACTGACTGATCATAGTGGATCTTGTAACTGTGCGCACTACGTTTGGCATTTCTATCGTTTCTCCACTATCAAGTTTCAGGACTCTGTTACCGTAAGCAACGTCCTGATAGAAGTAAGGCCGATTAGCAAAATCAATGAAATGCTCCACCTTGAGCATGTCAAGTCGCTGACGATGTCTGATTTCCTTAACCAGGGGGGCTCCTGGATTGTGCATTTTTGCGTGAGCCCTTGCCCGCTTGATTTGCCATGATGAAAGTTTTTCATATGGCTCATGAATTTTCTTCAAGGTGTCAATCGGAAACCTATGAGCATATAGGCTCAATATCTGCGTTTTCACGTTCTTTGAATTCGCATTTTTAAACGCACTCATCAGCATTTTAAGATCATCAGACACTTGATATTTATCCTCTTCTTTTGAAGCCAGTGCGTTAAAAAGTATTTCAGCATCTTGTGGACATATTACTTTACAAACAAGCAAACAGTCTTCCTTAGCTTTCTCCACACAGTTTTTCTGCTCCTGCTTACTACACTTGTCCCATGCAGTTTTGAGCTGGGAGTCAAGTGGTCTGTGCTTCTCACCTGGTATGTGATTTGCAATTTCATTCATCGCTGAGTTGTATACACAAATAATGTTTTCAGTAGAGACTCCAGGAGAACACTCGGATGCCATTCCTGGGGTCCACAATGACCAATCTTTGTTAGGCAGTGCATGTTGTCCAATGGGAGTGGACGCCGTGGCTTCTTCAACAGCTAATACAGCCTTTTGCTTAGAAGTCCTATAAAACAAAATAAATGTTCTAAAATCTTTCACTATAATGCAGAGGCGTAGCCAAAACGTTTTTAGAGGTACGCACAATCAATTTTCAAACACTCCCCTGACCTCCTCCCCCACCCTCAAGTCCCAAACCTTTCTTTTTTCCGACTTTTTTTAGGTACGCACGTGCGTACGAGCGTACAGGTAGCTACGCCCCTGTAATGCAAAAACAAATAAATAAATATTGACTAAATGAAGCGGTATTACCTTTATTTATGGTTGTATAATGTTCGTATTTTACTATTTGAAATTAAATGAAATAAATGATGAATTAATCGAATTAAACACTTTCCATTGCTTGTTTCAAAAAATACATTTCCAGCAATAAAAACATAATTTAAAAATCAACGGAGGTGTACAGACCTGTTCAACTCAGATTGACAAGAGTCGTCTTCGCTTAATAGCTGTGGGCGTAGCCAGTTTGCATCTTTTTCAATCTTCTCTTTGTGCTTCTTTCGACATGCCGTACATATAGCTGAAGAAAGAAGGGATAACGTAATGATAATTAAATTAAGAATATGAAATTATAAAACGATTTGAAAACAACCCAAAGTGTCACGAATAACAGAATATCGCGTTGGTCACTCTGGTATTTGTGTTTTCTTACTTTTGTAGATTTGCGCTTTAAAGAATGAGAAAGAGATACTTACGTGATCCTACACCTGCGTTCTTGCCAAACAAGTTATTTATTTCCTTCGCCTTCTCAAAATTGATTACATGCCTACCAGTGACATACTTAAATTTTTCTGAACGAAGCAAGGTGGAAACAAACTATGAAACACTTCGAAAGATGCACAATGTTTACTTTTTATTCGACTTCACACGAGAATCCTGTCACGAAAAGGTCAGCGGTCACTCGATTAGCTGTTGGTTCAAAATATAAAATGGTGTTCAGTTGTCGTATTGGTGGAGATAATGTCCAGTAGTTGCTTGATTGGGCAGTTTTTTCAGAACATTATAAAGGATTTAAGAAGAGCTTTGTTTACACTGGAACGGTTCTCATCTCAAGCAGATTACAAACTGAATGACATTCCGCACGAGAGCACTGTTTACACACTGTGTTTATACCGACCAGGCGAGTTCAACCAGCACCTCATCATCATTCCTAACCAACAGAGTAGCTGCTGTTATTCGCATCAAATACCACGAGGCTTCTGTTCATTAAACTTCAAATATCATCGAATGAACATAAGTTGGGCTTTTGTTGTATTCGGTGATCCGAACTACTGTTTCACTCAGGCCGGTGTTCAGGGTGTTGCGTGACAATGATTCAACTGTTGGAAGATGGAGTGTACGAATGAGGACGATTGTAACAGAATTCAGGTAAGCTTTATAAATGCTTTTATGTCTGAACTGTTATATAGTCTATTTTTCAATTTCTGGCGGGTTGAACATGTTTTAAATGCAATTGAAGGAAATTAAACAAGCCTTTTAAAATAGCCGAATGATGATGAAATTTTCTAGTTTGGTGAATTTGTTTGAAATTTTTATACCATTATATGACGAGTGCCCACAAATTTTATTGCAGTTATTTGTAGACCAGACCTTGGTCTGATAAAATATTTGCGAGTTACTTTTAGATCAGGTCCCAGTTTTGCAAAATGACAATTTTTATGGAGGCCCTTCGCCACCTGCTCGCCTGGTACCGATAGGAGGGTGTACGAAAAAAATCATAACTAATTTTCTGCGACATGAACCAGGTTGATTTTACGCTTAAAAGAAAGTTCATTACTGACATATATCTCTGTGTAAATATGAGCTTGCTGTGAAAAAAAAACATCGTCACAGGGCGCTTCGAGTTTTAGTCAAAAATCAGTGATACGAACGACGGATTGGCTTACCCTATGGTCGCTTCGGAAAAAACGACCAAACTCAAGTATTAAAAGAAACGAGGCCAAACAAATACGATTTTCGTACTTACGGCATGATGTTTTACTTCTGCAGAAAAAATGAAAAAATTTCATTTACCGCCGAAAATTGACCGGTCGGATCTTAGACGGAGTGCCTCTTAAGCGGTTTAACAGCAGTGAAACCAACAACTTGAGTGCTTTAAAAGCAGTGAAGCGAACAACTTGAGCTTTTTCCGGGTTTTTGTTAACAACAAAAGCGGTTTAGCCGTAGTGAAATGAACCAACTGAACGGTTTAAAAACAGTGAAACAAACGACTTGCGCTTTTTCTGAGTGAAACCAACAACTTGAGCTGTTTTAAAGGCAGTGAAACCAACAACTTGTGCTTTTTCCATGTTTTTCCTAACCCAAACCCAAAGCTTAATCCTAACCCTGACCAACTTGCGCATTTTTCAATTGAAACGAACAACTTGAGGGGTTTAACAGCAGTTAAACCAACAACTTACGGTTTTATCAAATGAAACGAACAACTTGAGAGTTACAAAGCAGTGAAAACAATAATCCAAGGGGAATCAAGTACACAAAGACAAAGTGCTGCAGTGTTTGAGGTTTATTAGCTGACCGCATTTTTTGGCAGTCTCAAGTATGCAAAAACTCGAAAGGTCTTCGAGGAAATGATTTACATGTGTTTGTATTTCTTGAGGAAAGAATAATAGCCGCTCGCACGCACAAGTGTTTCATGTCGATCATTATCAAGATATGTTAGCATACTGAACGTGATTTTTCCGGGGATTTTTTCTTCCGGTGTGGAAACTTTTAATGTGGATAAGCCTTAATGCTACAATGTAAGAAGCTGTTTTCAAAATCACTGAAAATAAAAGCTTCGTATTTTGATCAAGTACTGTAGTTGACACGAGTAGCGCCATCGAGTGTCTCGCCGCAATCGAAGCGCGACGTGTTTGTTTTCAGTTGTCTTTGTAACTAAAATTAATGTAGACCTGCAATCGGATATGAAAACTTCTAATGCGGATAAACCTTAACACTACTAATGTAAGAAGCCGTTTTTAAAATCACTGAAAGTAAAAGCTCTGTATTTCGATGTGTCGACACCAGTAGCGCCATTGAGTCTCGCCACAATCGAAGCACTGCGTGTTTGTTTACTTTTCACATTTCACATCATCTTGTGACCTACTAGATAATAATGTTGTTTAACACGGAAACCAAAGTCTTTTTATTTAAGTTTTTTTCTCAAGCCTTTTTTTTCTTGTAAAGGCCGAAGCAAACTCCAACAAAACTTTTTGTTGACAACACAAATCAGACGTGTGTGATGGAATGTAAGTTCGTAATGCATGTAGACTATCCAAATCCCAAAAGTAGACAATTATGCAAATTTTCTTTGACTTGAAATTTGAACCGCGTGTGTTTTGAGATCAAAGATAAAGTCATCAAGCTTGATATTTCACTTATAATAAAAGCGAAAGAAAATAAAAACTATGAGCTTTTGACAGCCACACAGTCCGGCTAGCTTGTACATGTGCAGTGTAGTAAAATAGTCTTACCCAAAATCGCTTTTACAATTTTTATTACGCGTTGAAACAACAGCAAATCCTTTAAACAGCCGTTATTTCCTACAATAAATTAAGATTTACAATCACAGAGTTAAATTTACCCTAACCCTTACAAGTTAAGTTAACCTACGTTTAAAACTTCATATTCTTTCTAACCTGTCTTTTCTTGTGTCGCAGAACCTCGTCGATCGCAATTACCTACTATCAGAAAGTGCCCTCCCAAGTTGCTCACTATTTTGTACCAAACCCAGTAATTTTGGCAAAAGAGAAAATAAAACTTGTTGATTACGCAAAACCTGACTTATTTGATCCCTTATGTCTAGATTAGCTGTAACATCTAGGTCGTTCTTGAAGAGCTCACTAAGAAAGCTGCGGCGGATCTCGGGAAGCGGCGAAAAGTAGTTCCGAGGCGGTAAGGTTTTAGAAGCGTGCACTCGTGGTTGCGACTGGTTATGCGAGTGTTGAACGAGTTCTTCATCATCTGGCGAGGCGTCTTCCTTATCTGTCAGATTGACTTTTTGCAGTGGTGTCTCACGCTGTTGCACCGGCGATGGTGTTGCAAGTACACGTACAGTCTGCTCTTGTGGGCGGTTTAAAATCTCGGCGTAGGTTTCAGAAGTGTGCACTCGTGGTGGCGACTGGTTATGCGAGTTTTGAACAAGTTCTTCGTCATCTGGCGAGGCGTCTTCCTTATCTGTCAGATTGACTTCTGGCAGTGGCATCTCACGCTGTTGCACCGGCGACGGCATTGGAAGTACACGTACAGTCTGCTCTTGTGGGCGGTTTAAAATCTCGGCGGAGATATTACTAAGAGGTTTCCCATCGACAAACCGCAGCACTTTGCAACCCTAAAAAACACAGCGACTACAAGTATAAACATAAGATGGAGTCTGTCTAAAACTTAAAAGGTCAATTTTCAGTGGGAAAAAAAGGAAAAAAGAGAATTTCATATACCCTACGAAAGTCAAATATCGTGTACTTAAGACAAAAATTGAACGTGTTTAGCCCCGTTTGTCTCAATACTGAATTTAATTTACTCTTCAAAAGTCAAACATGTTCGAAATACAAAAATTGGATGTTTCTCTCGTTTGTATAAATACTTAATTAAAATTACTCTACAAAAGTCAAGCATGTTTTAAATACAAAAATGGGATGTGTTTAGCTCCCTTTGTTTCAATACTTGACTTCGGCAGTTTACAGCAATAAATGATGGAGAATATCTAACAACTAGATTTTCTGAAAATAAACAAAACCAAATATTGCAGGCCGATTTACAATCCACTGTGTTACCATGGCAACACCCTAAAAACTCAACAAAAATATTAAAAAAAGCTTGTTGCTAAATTGTATGTCTCACCAATTTTGGGCGCCCAGACGTCAGTGGTTTTAAAATGACAATGAATGACGCATAGGTACTGTGAAACTGTGTTCAGCCACCTTAACCCGATAAGAGCAAATAGCGGTATAAAGTACTTGAATCTTACCTTTTTGGTTTTCTTTGTTTGCTTGTTCTCGTTCTCCTTATTGGCCTTTGCTTTGCGCTTCTAAGGATTAAAAACAAACAAACAATCAGTAAACTAGAATCAGCCAACAAAGTAAGTAAACAAAACAACTAATTTGACGCCAGCGCTTTTTAAAAGGCCTCAAGTGCTAGATCGAGTCTTAAACGTGAAAACGAACGCAAGCACAAGCACAATTAAGAACGAAATATTCACCAGCAAGATTTGATCAGTGTTAAAACCATCAGGTTTTTGTGCATTTGACTGACGGAAAACATGAATCTATTTGTTTTACTCATTGAATGACAACTCAAATAATGTTATTTTTGCTTGAAAACGAAACAAACAATTTTTCAGCAACGACGTTTGTAACCAGCAAGATTCGTAGAATCAAGGCAAGCAAAATAAGTGAATAACTCACAAATGACTTTCAAAGATGATTTTCTTAACTAACCTTTGTTTTGTTAAAAAATTCCTTCAACATATCAGAATCACTGCTCGAAGGGTAAACGCCCTTCTGAGATCGTAAAACTTCTTGCTGAAGATGACATGAAATTTAGCAGATCGAGTGTCATCAAGTTTTTAAAGCGGTATCGAGAACGTCAATCACTCGAAAATGCCCAGAACAGGACGACCATCCGGAGTCACCATCGAAGTGATGAACTTCATCGACGCGGAAATGGTGAGAATTGATGAAATGACCTCTCCCTTGCTGGCAAGAAGAATTTACGAGGAGTTTGGGCTGCACTTTTCTATCCAGAAGGTGAAGCGTCTGCGAAAGAATCTTGGCTGGGTTCAGATTAGTACTAAGTACTAAGTACTGCCAGTTAATCCGAGAAGCAAACCAAGTTAAACGGTTGGAATTCAGCGAGCAGTGCCTTTGAGTGAGAGAACAGTTCGACAACGTGATTTTCACGGACGAATGTACTGTTATGATGGAAAATCACAGCAAGATACATGTAACCTTCCATCGTAAATGGGAGCCGCCGAAACTAAAGGGCCGAGCTAAGCATCCAGTTAAAGTCCACATCTGGGCCGGAATTTCTAAACGAGGTCCTACGAATCTGATGATATTCGAGGGCATTATGGATGCAGAGTTCTGCGTGACGGAGATTCTGACCAATGGGTTGCTGCCATTCGTCCGACAAACCTTCCCAGACGGTTTCCGGTTTCAACAAGACAACGACCCAAACATACCAGCCGACGAGCCAAATCCTTCATGGAGGAAAACTGCGCCAACTGGTGGATTACGCCTGCTGAATCTCCAGACCTGAACCCGATTGAACTGCTTTGGCACGAGCTAAAGCATTTCATAAGAAACACTGAAGCTGCACACCAAGGACGAACTCCTGAACGGAATCGCACGGTTCTGGCAGAAAAGACTGGACGCGGAAAAATGTTCCAAGTACATTGGACATCTACAGAGTGTGCTACCAATAGTTGTCGCCCACCAAGGAAAAACTTCTGGGAAATGGTTGCCTAAACAAAAAACGGCTCCTTTAAGAGCCACCAATTGTAATAAAAGTCAATGGCCAACATATAAGTAAATACCTCTATTCACCCCGCCACATGTAGCTCTATTCTTAATCAAATTTCAATTTCGGCTTGTGTCGTCATTTAAATAAATTTTGAATGAAACTTGTTTGAGTAATATCCAAAACAAGAAAATTTATTTGCGAAAGCGACAAAAATGAGCAACTTTGCCGAGTTTATCAACTAAAATCTTTCCAATCACACAATCAATATGTGACCTTTCACATAATCGAACGGTTTTGTTTGTATCATTCCGGCCGGTCAAAAACAATGGCCGAAAATTAAGTCATTGTTGTCGCTTTTTTTCGCTGCTGAATGGCCAAAGAAAGTAATTTTGAAACACAGAGAGCATTCGCTACCAGGTTTACTAAAGCGAAACTCAAAACACGCAAAGGTCAAAAGCAATAACTTTATCGTTTATCTTTGCCACGTTGTGTTTATTGCCGCTATTTTACAAGTACGCAAGTTGTTTTGCTTCTTACAGCTTATTCCACGCTAATTTTTCACTTAAGATAACATTTTTTCACCTCTTGCCGATAATTGCCACGACGCTTCAAAGGACAATAAACACTGACTATAGCCGGCGCGTGCCGAAACAGAAAACTTTCCCTTGCTAAAAAACAATGGACTAAAACAGCGCATTCGAGAGAAACTTTCGAGAGATCATTTTACCGGTCAAATCACCAAATTTGTGCCAAATTTTTTTCAACGGCTGACCAAACCGTTCGAACGGCTAACAGGTTGTAAAAGAATTCCGTTAGAAAATGAAAAGTCGTTAGTGTATGTTTTCTCGTGAAAGGTCACATATACACTTGACAGCGCTCGTATTGATGAAACAAGATATAATAATTGTTGTAACCCAAAGAAGTGAATAAAACAATATGATAGAGGGAAGGACTAGGCTATTTTCATACAGGAAAACTCACCATTTTCGTTCGAGATTTATTCATTCGTTAGCACAACCGATCGAAACGAAACACCCTTATCTGTGTTCTGATAATCGAGTCTCGAGTGACTGTCAACTTACTTTTGAGCGGTACTGTACAATTGCATAGCCCACCTTCCACAAGCCCTCCTATTTAATGCTTTAATGCATGGTGCCAACCTTCTATATCATTGTTGGTCTTCACTGCCATCATGAATACACACCATGTTGAAGGTGGCCAAATGGTGCTGGTTATCCAGGTCGAGGATACGTATGCAATGAACTGCTTCGACAGTCTTGTTGTTGCTGTGGCTTTCAACCTTTCAAACATTGGGGTGATCTCTGCTTCAGGAAGGAATGGTTGGGCCATCACTTTCCTCAGGTACATAAATGTTCCCTTGTCTTTATTGTATTGTAGCTGTAATCCTAACTCTTGAATCTAAAATGAAAGGAAAAATAGATTTAACTAATGTACTTTACACAATTTTACTGTTTCCTGTTGGGGTTGGCCACTCAATACGGGTTTCATCGGAAATTAGCATATCAAGTGGTACAGAGTTATTACCAGAAAATCAAAAAACAGTACATTATGTGACTACAAAATTATGCCAAGATGATATTAAACATGTGTTTCATCTTCAATCATTTGTCACCTTTTAATAGGGGTAAAAACAATAGAGTTTTCCAATTTAGTGGAAATTTCAATTAAATGGCATCTACTTTTCCAACTGAAAACTCTATTATGATATTCTTTTCATTTCACTTATTTTTCTCTCTTAACAATTTATATTTTATTTTCATCTTTGTTTATAGACCATGTTGAAAAAGAAGCAAAGAAGAAGGGGAGTTGATGTTGCAGGTAAATTGGTTTTCAGTTCAAATCTGTTTCCAACCTACATTAAACTGCTTCAACCTAAAGATAACATTTTTACAATGACATAAAAAGTACAGTAAATTGTTGTGTTCAGGTTCAAACAGATTAGCCTAGGTTGGAAACAGATTTAACCTAAAAACCAATTTGAACAACAACATTGATACGTACTTTTAAAATTTCGTCAGTTTCGTTTTGCTTGTTTGTCACTAGATTAACAAATTTGAGATACTTAGCAGAGCTGTTTTGAAACTGGCATAAATAATTTGCTAAAAAAATTGTTTTAAATGTAAAGAAAATAAGCACTAAACAAAAGGATCCTATCACTAGGATAATTAGTGTCAGAGTATATATTACATATATATATATATATATATAATCCAAGAAGGAAAATCACTCAACTTTGATGACCATAAAAAAAAACTTATGGTCATCAAAGTTGAGTGATTTTCCTTCTTGGATTATTCTGCTCCTACACTGTAGAGCACTTTATTGGATTCGCCGGTGAATCTTCAACTTGGATATATATATATATATATTTTTTTTTTTTTTTGGAAAAATGGTTATTACCCGTCTTACGCCCAATGTGTCCCGGTAACGCGGTGCACAATAATTGAAACAAAGAGAACATAAGCACGTGTGTACAGTGTATTTTATTCATCGCTGCTATTGGACGACTACATATTTTGCCTGCCATTTTGCCATTTTTCTCCGTATAAACGCAATCCACACACAGATTTTCCAATGCGACCTTTATAACCACTATTACAACTTGATTATTCTAGCGATTGGCTGGAAAACAAGAAATAATACTAAATAAGTCTACAACATAAGAAACGAAACGATAAACAAATAAACCAACAAAAAATGAAGGGGAAAACAACGAAACTTACAAGATCTGTGCGGCCTCTACGACGATGAAACACTGACTACGCAAAATAAAACATTCACTGAAAACGACGCTATGCTAAACAAAAGATAAAAAATGCGCACGAAAAAATGACGGATACTTAATGACTAAACTAATTACAATAAACGAAGGGAAAAAAATAACTGACGTAGCACCGTGGCTACACTCCGTCTTTTTCTTCTGTCTCTTTCCCATTTTTCTGAAATTTGAGAATGCAAATTTGAAATATTAAAATACTTCCATAAGCAGTTATACTTGTACTTGTAGAAAATGAACCATATTTTGCAAATATTATGTAGACTTGCCTACATGTCGAACTCTTTTAGACGGGGTCTAAACCGGAAACGAAAAGTGAACGACTTTCAGAAAGTCAATATTTATGTGGAGGAACAAAATAGCTGAACAACACAAAGGAAGGTCAGATAAATCTCACCCGTCTTCCTTTCGTTCTTCCTCCCTTTTCCTTTTGATCGCATTCAACACATCAGTTGGGTTACTGTCTGCGGAGTATTCTTCGCGGGACTTCAAGATGTATTTCTTTCAAGATGTATTTTTTTTTACGGCCGCCGTAATTAATGTCATCTCTTCCAGGTCTACACCCAACGTGTCACTTAAGTCGTTCGAGGTACTGCATTTTGGCCATACTCCATTGTTTCCACTGCTGTATTCCTCGTCTATGTTGGAGGCTTGTTTGCTTGTGCTAACAGTAAGAAAGTAAACTGTGATTTCATTTATATTTATAATTATCGGCCTAAGGGATATGTAGCAGAAAAAACCAACAGACTGAAAAGAAACACCTTCTTCGCCGTTGTCTCGTGGTCCTTTAAAATTCTTGTGGCCCTTTTTCGCAGCCTTTCTTGTAGCTCTTTGTTGTTTGCATCAGCTTTTGTATAGCTTTCGCTATTTTCTGCCAACACTTCTGCGTGTTTTTTCATAAAATTCATGACGCTTCGCCACTCTCTGCCACACTTCTCAGCCGCTTGCATAAGCAACAGGTCTTCCATCTGGGAGAAACGGTGGGTGATTTTCTTTTTCCTAGGGATTCCTTTTTTCTTCTTTGAAGAGCTAGAGGGCGGCTGAGTTATTTCACCTTTTAAGGCAGCTCTTAAAAAGATATTATCTTCTGTCATCTTTAAACAGCAAGTTCACAAGCGTGAATTTTCAAATATTTTGCAGCAAGTGTGCAGGTGAATATATTCACTTCCGAAAATTTGGTTTTATCTCTGCAAATATTTTAAATATTTTAATTCATGTTTCTGGATGTCTGCTATGAGGAAACCTGCAGCAATATGTTCCTCCTGTAAATGAAACTCAAGGTCTGTTGGATCCTGTGGTTTACTGTTCCAGCGTAATCGATTTGCTGCTCTGGCAAGATGGTCAGACTTACGCAGTGCTGGGCATGGTGTATTCCCCAGCTCTTCCAGAAGGACCTATTCAAAAACAAGTTAAAAACGTTATAATTTAGCATATTAAGATAATTAATCTTGCTTGGATATGAATATTGCTTGTAAATTTCCTGGGCGCGCCATTTTGAATGTTTATGACATATCTTGGTTGCCTTATTGTTGGAAATTCTAATAAAAAATGGCGGCCCCCAGGAAATTTATAAGCGATATTCATATCCAATATTTTGGTAGTTTTATTCTCACTTGTTAAAAAAAACTACAAGATGGTTGCTATGGAAGAGTCCTAAGCGTCTCTTAAGCGTCTCTTAACTTCCACGGCTATTATTTTTGGTGACATTGATTCTATATTTGGTGAGTCGTGTGAGCAGAACATAAAAACCCCTTATATAGCTCAAATAATTATATTAACTTGACAATAAGCACCGTTTCTGGACTCCCACTTGAGTAACCTCACAGAAAACAACTAACCTCATTCACAATTGCAGATGCTGGTTTTAACACCTCCACTGTTGCTTTTTCTTTCACTGCTACCATGATTTTGGCAGCCATTGCCGCAGCGCTCGCTGTGTGCCAACCTCCACCAGCTGATAAGTTACACTAGCTTTCTGTGGGCATCTCATGAATACTTGGGTCAGCAAAAGAGTCTTCCATTGGCTCGTCTGTAATAATAAGTAGATAACAAAAGGATTGACATTCACCATTCAATGGTGACCAATTCCCCAAGAAATGGCAGTCACAGCAACCCCCTTTAATTCCACCAATGCTTTAAATTTCTTAAAAAACTGAAGTTATTTCTTTTGAATGTATCTTTATGTTTATGTTTAATTTCCCACAAATTTGTATAACATAATAAGTAAATATTACAATTTACATGGTAGTCGGGAGGAAGACTAAAGAAACCCTAAACGGGCTTGTACAAAGTAGTCCCCCTTAGATACAAATTACATTATTTAAACCTAAATTAATCAGGTATCAGGTCTGGTGTACAAATAAAAGTTATAATTAAGAGTGCAGATAAAATTATGCAAGTTAACGCCCATATCATAATCACTATAAAGTAAGGAATTCCTTTTTTTTGAAAGCATGTATAGACAAAGAACGTTTTATTCCTAGAGGAGTTCTGTTCCATATGTCAACTATCTTACTTCTTATAGAGTATTTTCCATAGTTAGTTCGGTTAAAAAACTTATGTAGATGTTTTGAGTTACTGGTATTATAACCATGGACTTGAGTGTTTTCTAAGCAGAAGTCACTGAAATAGGTAGGTAATGATTTACTGATAAGACTAAAACTGAAAGATCCGATTAGTTGGTCATTAATTTGGTGTATATTTAAGAGACCCATCTTTTTAAAAAGAGGAAGAGATGGTGCGGTATATGGCGAGAATGTTATAATACGTAGTGCCTTTTTTTGTAATTTCAATAATTTTATCAGCCTTGTGGAGTAATTATTTGCCCAGACAATATTTCCGTAATGTAGGTAGGATAATTAAACTATTATATAACATTTTTAAGAGTGTTTGACTGACATAGAAGCGAATTCTACATAGCATACCGGTAGTTTTTATAATCTTCTTAGTGATACAATCAATATGGTTCTTCCATGTTAAGTGTTGGTCAATTATAATTCCTAAGAATTTAGTTTCATCTACTCTCTGAATCTCCTTGTTGTCAAGTTTAAGAACCAGTGATTTATTTGTTTCTTTTGTGATCTAAATATTATGAAATTAGATTTTTTAATATTGAGTGTAAGTTGATTTAGTGTTAACCATTCTTGAACATAAACTAACTCCACATTTATATTAGACTCGAGTTTATGAACCCATTCACACCTGAGGATTTTTACGTTTTTGAGTGATTTTCTGCATACACACGCCCCATAGGATTTCGTGACTTCATATTTGGAGTTACCATTGAAAGTGCTGCTGTTCTAAAACACTGAAGGCTCGAGTTTACTGGAAACGTCATTGTGACGATCTCATTTTGCTTGGTTGATTTGCAATAAAGGGACCAATATGAATTATGTACGATTTTTGGTAAGTTCACAGCCATTTTTCATCTTTAGTAGCTGCCTGATGAGCATCATTAAGCTTGGAGGTAGTTCAGAGTCCACTTCTCAATGAAGCGAGTTAGGTGTTGTACTTCGTTTACGAATTTGGCTCGTTGCTCGTTGAACTGGAAAAATGGCCGCCTGGAAACGAAATGGCTTTGGGACTCGACTCTGGATGAATTTCTCGACCTACCGCGGCATATTTTGGAAGTTGTGAGCACAGGAGAACACAACAAGCGCGAAATTAAGGCGGTGGGTCAGAGTGGTTGTGGACTTAGTATATACATGAAAATTGTGGAGGACGGAATGGACGCTGTCCAAAAATCTGTTTATTTCCCAGCATGCAGTGCGGTGGTGATGTTGAAAATCGAGGCAAGGTGAGTATGCACTAGTATAAGAAGCTGTAGCTAGGCCCGAGCAACGAATAAGAGCAAAAAAACTCACTGCTAAGCTAGGACTAGGACTGAATTTTGCTGTAAATGTTGACTTTTGGGTTTGCCACGATGATTTGAATAAAAAAAACTGAAGGCAAAAACGTGATTTTTGTTGTTTTTCTATGACGTTAAAAACGGTAATTTTTGTTATTGTCCAAATTCAAACGCTGATATTCTGCAAAAATCGCTGACTTTTTTGTGTTTATTGGGTATCTCAATTTGAAAGACTTTCTAGTCAATGCTCACAACTGCTAGTTAAGGCAATGTTCGCACGATTGAGAAAGTTACAATTTTTTAAAGCAGTGGAGTCTTGTACGGGCGGTTCAGGTGTCAATGGGTTAATGTCTTCACCTGAGCAAAATAGATTAGTATCATCCGCAAACATTATAGTAGATAATTTATTGGTAGAGTGATTTAGCTCATTACTATAAATTAGAAAAAGTAATGGTCCAAGAATAGATCCTTGTGGGACCCCACATGTAATTGTCATTTCTGTTGATCTGATTTGATTATATTTAACAATTTGTTTTTTTTATCCATGCATGAGAATTTCCGCGTATATAGTATCTTTAGGAGAATTTCATGATTTACTGTGTCAAACGCCTTTGATAAATCAAGGAATATACCAACAGTGAACTGGTTATTTTCAATCCCTTGTGTTATTTTATCAACAAGTTCTATTATTGCCTAATTGCTAGAGCTTTTACTTCGAAATCCATGTTGATCAGATAAGATTTTATTTCTATCTACATAGTCCATTAGTCTTTTATACATCAGTTTTTCAAGTATTTTTGAAAAACAGGGAAGAACAGAAATAGGTCTGTAATTTGAAAATAAATTTTTATCACATGATTTATACACTGGTGTTACCAAGGCTACTTTCAATTCATCTGGGACTTTACCAGTTGAAAATGTTAGATTAAAAATGTGAGACAGTGTAGAGATATATAAGGGGCTACATATTTAACGACTTTGCTATTTATGTCATCAATACCACAGCTTGGCTTGTTTGCCATTTTATCAATCAAAAACTTCTGTAAAACTGCAAGGACCACTTGAACAAACAGTAGCAAAATGTAGCTGGATCTTTGAGCAGATCAGGAATCATAATCTAACGCACCTCTGTTACTGAAAACGTAGTTATGAGGTAGCGCTCTGCTCGCTTTGGGCGGGATTGCAGGGAGGTCGGTGTTACTGGGCTGAAAGAGGTGTGTGAGGGCGTCGACCTCGTGCGCGGTTGAAATGGTTGGTACGGAATCCACTGCTGTTTCATTGACTGTACGTGACGGTGTGAATGACCTGGCACTGGCTTGTAAGTCCATCTGTGTTCTGGTTAGCTCCAGTTGCAATTTAAGGTTTTGCTGTTTCAGGGTTTCGAGTGTAGTAAAGTTCAAGAAATCGTGACACTTAGATCAACGAAACGTGATCTGTTGATCTTGAACCAATAATAGACTGATTATATGTTGCATAATTTGAACCGGAAATATGATCATTGTTGTTAAAGCAAGCGTGAAAGTATGTTGATTACGTGTTGCATGTTAAAGCTAGAATGTACCAATGTACTTCGTGATTTCCGCAGGAATTTCGTAGAAAACTAGTGCCTCCCAACACCTTAAGTATACGTGGGATATGTTGATGTAAACTCCCAGCTTACGCCTAGTTCTACAGGAATTACGTATGTATTGTGCCTACGTCTTAATTAAGTTGTTTACCAGAATAGAAACCTCATATATTCTCTTGTATATTTAATCACGTATAGCTAACCAACAATATGTATATAAGGACATTGATTTAGCAATAAAGTAGTAGTTTTTAGTGTGATCATACACAAGTTGAGTCGTGTCCTGACTCTTTGCTGTTAAACCAAAACCAACCAAGGCTTGCAAGCAGTCGACGCTTATCTGCGAATTCGGCCACGATACCTCCCGTTTACAACACTGGTGGCTAGCGGCGGGATAGATCCAAGTCTTCGTGGAACACTGGCACAAGGATCGAAGCAGTTCGGCAATCCTTGGAGATAAGTAGTGTTTTGTTGTCGATAAGTTGTTGGGAAGCTGTTTGTCGCAATTGAGTTTGCGGGATTTGCTAGGTTGCGTTTCTGGTTTATCGTGTAGCACTTGGTAGAGTTTTGTGTCAATTTTCTAAGCTAAAATTATGGTTACTGAGGGGGAAAATACTAGTCCTCCTACTTCTAGTACAGGCGCTACTGCTCCGTCGCAATTGGGTAGTTTAAGGCCTATAGTTATGCCCGAATCGTTCACAGCGGGCGAGAACGAAGACTGGGATTCGTGGGTCTCGCATTTTGAAGATTGTGCAGTTCTTAACGGCTGGAATAACGAGCGGAAAGCACAGTTTTTAGCCGTTCGTATGCGAGGAGCTGCGTTGCTCCAGCTACAAAGTTTATCTTCGGTCGTGCGGGGGAATTATGACGAGTTTAAGAAAGCACTTCGAGAGAAATTCGTCCCCCAGGAGCGAATCGAGCTACATAAAGCGGAGTTTCGAGCGAGACGTCGCGAGCGGGACGTAAAGCTCCCTGACTTAGCGGGTTCTTTACGTAGGCTCGTAAAGAAGGCCTATCCAGAAGCGGTCGAATCCCTACAGGACAGCCTCGCGAAGGACCAGTTTGTCGATGCGTTGGAAGATCGCGAAATCCGCATGAAAGTGCGTGAGTCCGGTCCCAAAACGCTCGATGAAGCTGTCAGTCGTGCGTTACAACTAGAGGCCATGCTCGAAGCGGAGTCTCGGAGGAGCAAAGGTCGTCAAGTTCGGGTAGTTCAAGAGCCGTCTTGTGAACAAAACAGTGACCTCGTAGAGTTGTTGCGGCAGAATAGAGCGGCCATGGAACAGATGGTCCAGCTCGTTCAGCGCCAAGAATCCAACGGGGATGGAAACGCGAACGGCTCGAGCGGACAACAACAAAACGGTCGGAGACTGGGACCGAGGGTCCCAATAACAAAGGACCGCAGAGAACGGCGTTGCTTCCGGTGTCATCAGAAGGGCCATTTCATAGCGGAATGTAAACAAAAACCCAAGGAGCAGCAGGGAAACTCGACGTGATCGGCGCCGCGGGTCAAGCGTCGGTCGGGAAAGTCGGAATGACCCAAGAAACTTCTGAATCGAGTGTTAGTAATAAGGTCGAGAATTCATTTTCGAGTATACATAGTGTTTCTAGTGACACTGCAGTGTATGTGCCTGGGCTAGTTGGAGGGGAACCTGTAGAAATGTTGATTGATACTGGGTCAGCAGTGACTCTAGTACATCAACGGGTGCTTAATAGGTCCCAAAATAATTTCAAGTTAAGTTTTGTTGGTGAACCGGTAGTTTCGGCGAATGGCCAACCTCTAGACATTAAGGGGAAATGTGAGTTGCACATTTGTGTCAATGGGGTGGATGTTGTCCATTCAGTATTGGTTGCCGCAGATGTAACCCAGGATTGTTTGCTCGGAATTGATTTTCTTAGCAAACATAATTGTAAAATTGATTTTGAGGCCCAAACAATTAAAATAAAGGACAAGGTGGTAGGACTTAAGGGTAAAAGTGGTGCAAGCAAAGTTTTTAGGATAAGTTTGGCGGAGACTGTTGTTGTGCCTGGTAGACATGAAATGGTGTTGCATGCTAAAGTTAAGGGGGCTATGTGTGGTGATGGTCTGTTAGGGATAGTCGAGCCATCTCCAGGATTTGCCGAGCAGCATGATCTCTTGCTGGCGCGAGTCATAGCCCAACCCAGAGAAAACACAGTGCCAATCCGCCTTGTTAATCCGTCGCCAACTCCCGTGACCCTGTACCAGAACACCTCTGTTGGTACCTTCAGTCAATTGGAAGGAGATGTCCTGGGCCCAGCTGAGTGCCACCACCTTGAGACCAACAAGACCAGACAGAAGACCAGCCCAGTGGTGTCCGATAAGTTTGACCTCAGTGCCTTGGACTTAACTGGACAGCAGGAAGCCAAGCTAGTCAAACTCCTTGACGAGTATGCAGACATCTTTTCAACTGGATCAGCAGACCTCGGCAGAACTGGCATAGTGAAGCACCAGATAGACACTGGCAGCAACCCTCCGATAAAGCAAGCGCCAAGGCGGGTACCCATGCACCAGCAGGAGGTTGTGCGCCAACATGTGGAAGCGATGTTACACAACGGAGTAGTGCATCCGTCTACCAGCCCGTGGGCGTCGCCAATTGTCCTGGTCAGGAAGAAAGATGGTACCACCCGCTTTTGTGTGGACTACCGCAAGCTGAATGACGTGACCAGGAAGGATGCCTACCCATTGCCACGCATAGACGAAACCCTTGATGCCTTGGCAGGTGCCCAGCTGTTTACCACATTGGATCTGGCAAGTGGTTACTGGCAGGTCGAGATGGACGCCGCTGACCGCGAGAAGACAGCGTTCACGACTCGCCATGGCCTCTTTGAATTCCAGGTTATGCCATTTGGTCTCTGCAATGCGCCAGGTACGTTTCAAAGACTTATGGAGTTTGTTCTTGCTGGCCTGCAGTGGCAGACGTGTCTCGTCTACCTGGACGATGTGATCGTTTATGGACAAAACTTTGAGGAGCACCTTGAGCGGCTGAAGGACGTTTTCCAACGGTTCCGCCAGGCAGGCCTCAAGCTGAAACCTTCAAAGTGCTTCCTGTTGAGAAACAGAGTCCCGTACCTTGGCCATGTCATTTCAGCAGCAGGTGTAAGCACTGACCCCGCAAAGATTGAAGCTGTTGAGCAATGGACAGTACCGACAAGAGTAACTGATGTACGAAGCTTCCTGGGCCTGGCATCGTACTACCGCAGGTTCATCGAGAACTTCGCAGAGATTGCCTCCCCCTTGCACCGCCTTACTGCGAAATCTAACGAAAAGTTCAAGTGGTCTACAGAGTGCGACAAAGCCTTCCGTACCTTGAAGGAGAAACTGGTGACAGCTCCTGTGTTAGCCTTCCCCCGATTTGACGCAGAGTTCGTTGTGGACTGTGATGCGAGCGACTATGGGCTGGGAGCAGTCATTTCTCAAGTGCGGGACGGAAGCGAGAGAGTCATTGCGTATGCCAGTCGTGTGCTGGATGATCGAGAGCGCCGTTACAGTACCACCAAGAAGGAGATGCTGGCCATGGTGTACGCAATCAGGCACTTCCTGCCACTACCTGTATGGGAGACCCTTTACCGTCAGAACCGACCACAATGCGCTGAGGTGGCTTCAGAACTTCAAGGAACCTGAGGGTCAGGTGGCCAGGTGGCTCGAGTTACTGGCCCAGTACGACTACAAAATTGAACACCGGCCAGGAAAGAAGCATCAGAACGCTGACGCATTGTCTAGAAACCCCCTGCCAGCCGATGAGAAAAGTGACCAGGTAGCCCAAACCAATGCAGTAGACAGTCGTAACAGTACGTGGCTAATTGGTTGGACAGTGAACGATCTGCAATCCCGACAAGCCGCAGACCCGGACTTGAAGCAGATGTTGCTTTGGAAGCAGAACCAAACCAACCAACCAGCACTGCAGGAGGTACAAGGTACCAGTAAAGCAATCAAAAGCCTGTGGGCGCAGTGGAACAGATTGCAGATAGAGAATGGTGTTCTCTACCGGCGGTGGGAAACCGAAGACGGTCGTGGTACCCGGTTGCAGCTAGTGCTTCCCAGATCCCTGGTACCAGAAGTCCTTGCCGCCCTCCATAATGCGCCGTCTGCTGGTCACCTTGGTGTCAGTAAAACCCTTGGGCGAGTATGAGAACGGTTCTACTGGTACGGCCATCAGCATGATGTAGAAGATTGGTGCCGTCAATGCGAAAAATGCTCCAGGAGAAAGTCCCCTCAGCAGCCAGGAAGAGCACCCCTTGTCAGCAGCTGTCCAGGCTACCCGTTTGAGAGAATAGCTCTGGACATCATGGGACCTCTGCCGACCACAGAGTCTGGTCACAAGTACATCCTGGTCGTTGGAGATTATTTTTCAAAGTGGACAGAAGCATTCCCCCTGCCAAACCAAGAAGCTAAGACCGTAGCAGAAAAGCTGGTGAACGAAGTCATTTCCAGGTACGGAGCCCCTGAGAGAATCCACACGGACCAGGGATGAAATTTTGAGGCGCAGCTCTTCAGAGAAATGTGTATCTGTTCAACACAGACAAGATCAGAACAACCCCGTACCACCCGGAGAGTGATGGCATGGTGGAACGCATGAACCGTACCTTGCAGGACATGCTGGCCAAGTACATCTCAGACCACCAGCGTGACTGGGACGTACACCTGCCCTTGGTGATGATGGCATACCGATCCAGTGTCCATGCCTCAACCCAGTATACGCCACATTACCTCCTGTTTGGCCACGAGATTCGTCTACCTGTTGATGTCATGTATGGCCGACAGCCGCATCACCATGAAGAAGTGTCTGACTACGTAAGAAGTCTGAGGACAACCCTAGAGGAAGTCCACGAGAAAGCCCGAGAGCACCTGCGGACCGCTCAGAGACGCCAGAAAGACTACTACGATCGACGAGTTCCTGGAGAGCAAATCGAGGTTGGAGATCGAGTGTTCCTTCATGAGCCCGCAGTAAAAAAAGGTCAGACCAAAAAGTTTCACTCGCCATGGCAAGGCCCCTACATCGTGGTAACGAGAATAAGCGATGTAGTTTACCGTATCCAAGCAGCAGACAACCCTAGAAAAAGAAAAGTGGTGCACTTCAACCGACTCAAGCTTTGCAGTCAGCCCCAAGCAGTGGATCAGCAACATGAGAATGACCAATCTGCAAGCCACGCGTCCAGCTCATCAGTTCGGAGACCTCATCTCCCCCCGCGTTACCTTCCTGACGAGACGGATCTGATGTACATGGATGAGACCATAGCGGATGTGGCAGTTGAAATTCCTAGAAACTCACAAGCAGAACAGGAACCACCGGCAGCAGTGGAAGATCCAACACCACCTGCTATGGACAGACCTAGACGAGAAGTTCGTGCTCCAGTATGGATGAGAGACTTTGTATCTTGATCAGTGACATGAACTTTAACAATTAAGATCAATCAGAGACAATTCTAGTTTAGCCGTTAAGTTATAATTATGCCGTTGTTCAGTTGATTTTAAGATTTTAGCAGTATATCATCTCCTTGTTGTCTTGGCATGGGGACATGCCCTATTTTTAAGGGGGGGATGGTGTAGTAAAGTTCAAGAAATCGTGACACTTAGATCAACGAAACGTGATCTGTTGATCTTGAACCAATAATAGACTGATTATATGTTGCATAATTTGAACCGGAAATATGATCATTGTTGTTAAAGCAAGCGTGAAAGTATGTTGATTACGTGTTGCATGTTAAAGCTAGAATGTACCAATGTACTTCGTGATTTCCGCAGGAATTTCGTAGAAAACTAGTGCCTCCCAACACCTTAAGTATACGTGGGATATGTTGATGTAAACTCCCAGCTTACGCCTAGTTCTACAGGAATTACGTATGTATTGTGCCTACGTCTTAATTAAGTTGTTTACCAGAATAGAAACCTCATATATTCTCTTGTATATTTAATCACGTATAGCTAACCAACAATATGTATATAAGGACATTGATTTAGCAATAAAGTAGTAGTTTTTAGTGTGATCATACACAAGTTGAGTCGTGTCCTGACTCTGTGCTGTTAAACCAAAACCAACCAAGGCTTGCAAGCAGTCGACGCTTATCTGCGAATTCGGCCACGATACCTCCTGTTTACAACACGAGCTTTATTTCATCATCGATGGTAGCTGCTTTAGGTTGCCCTGCCTTCTTTTTGGTTTTTGGTATGGCACCAGCACTTGTGTCCTGAGGTAGTCCTTTGATGTTGTTGAGGTCTGACTCTCTCAAGATGTCAAAGAGGTTTTGAGATGGGTTGGCTTTAGTTGCGGACATGGTGAGCCAAGGCGAGTTGTAACGAGCTGATGTTTGTGCGGATAAACGGCTTAGCACAAGGGTTGATAACAACTGAAAAGCGAAACTAGATGCGTACTATTCAGTAAAAGGATATGCATTCTATATCTAGGTTTTGATTGACACGTGTAATAGACATGTTAATTACTAGTTTTAACCACAATAGAAATCAAAACCAACCTATTAGTGTAATTGCTAGAAGTTATTGTTCTGTTAAATTCTTGTGTTGAATAGAAATTACACGTCATAATGGGGTTAGAAATATTTATGTAGTGGAAATTATCATCTGTAAAATTTCCGTCATTATTGAAGAAGGCTTCCTGTTGCTGTTGTTCAAACGGATTAAAAATAAGATTCTCCAGTCTGTTTTGTTGATTATTTAACATGATTCTAAGTTCATTTCCAGCTGTTTCAAAATTATTCTGAAAGCTGTTGTCATCAAGATTATTAAAAGGCAAGCAACTATTAAGACATTGATAGCATGTAAACTCTTTATCACTGCTGGGAAGAATAGCTAGCCGCAGACAATTCTTTTTATAATGGTAATCATTAAAGCAGATGGTACATGTAGGTAGGTAGGTAAACTTTATTTATACACGGTGTCAATTCATAAAACATGCTCTTCCATCGAGCCGTGTTTTTTAACAATAGATTAAGTACTTAACTAATTTAAATTATCTAACTAAATTAATTATCTATATAAAATTGTATTAAAAACGATAAAAACTATCCTTTATTAACTATCATTAAATTAGATAAAAATTAAATGCATGATTTAAAAGAGCTAAGAGTGGGCTGTATCTTAGCGCTCAAAGGTAAGCTGTTCCAGAGAACAGAACCGCGATATTGAAAACTTCGTTTGCCTGCTTCAGTACTCGGTCTAGGAACGAAAAGGTTGTATTTTGAATTTCTTAGATTATGTGAGTGAACACTGGATGTAGCTTTAAAAACACTATTTAGACGAGTCGGAGAAAGATTGTGGAGAGTCTTAAACAGAATAATTGCTAGTTGCTTTGAATGCCTTTGCTCCAAAGAATCCCAACCAAGGTCACCGAGTAAAGTAGAAGATCTAACATTTAAGTCGGAGAAAGTGATTAAACGTGCAGCCCTGTTTTGGAGTTTTTGGAGTCTCTCAGACTGACACACCTATACTGCCCCATACGGAGCTACAATAATCAAAGTATGGTTGGACGAGAGCTTTATAGATCATAATAAGAGTCCCACGGGGAACCAAATTCCTGACACGTTTGATAGCCCCGAGGCCAGCGGATGCTTTTTTAACAATATTGTCAATATGGGAGTCCCACGATAAGCTCTCATCCAAATCAATGCCAAGATACTTGTAAGTTTTAGCTCTTTCTAGAGAATTTCATTAATCTTTATATCAAACCGGTGGTTTAAATTAGCCAACTTGTTATGACTACCAATAATAGAATACTTGTTTTTTTTTATATTAAGACTAAGTTTATTAGCTTGTAGCCAGGTCGGAATTTCATCTAAGTCGCTATTTAATTTGGATTGTAGCTCTGCTGGATCACTTGTGCTTAGAGTAAGACTTGTGTCATCAGCGTACATTCTTGGCACAGAGTATAGGGGCATGCGGGGAGATCGTTTATATAAACTAAGAACAATAGAGGTCCCAAGATCGATCCCTGTGGGACACCGCAAATAATGGGGCAATAGTCTGACATATGGCCATTTACAAAGGTTTTCTGTTTACGATTAGTTAGATATGACCTAAACCACTTCAAAGTTAAGGAATCCACCCCATAAAGTTGAAGTTTTTGCAGTAAGATCCGGTGATCCACAGTGTCGAAAGCTTTTTTCAGGTCGAGAAAAAGTACCCCATTTACGAGACCATTGTCTATATTTAAATACCACTCATTAGTAGCTTCTAGAAGGGCAGTTTGAGTGGAGTGTGGAGGTCTAAAACCAGACTGGGTGTCAGCTAAGAGATCGTGCTCTATTAGTTACGCATAGAACTGATCGAAAACTATTCTTTCTATCAATTTGCTGATCACAGGCAAAACAGTAGTTGTTGGGGTCACTTTTCCCCCCTTCTTTGTATACGGGCGATACTCTCGCCAGTTTCCACTCATCTGGGAAGATACCAGTAGTGATAGACAAGTTTATTATATAGGTTAAGGACGGTGCGACAATAGGTGCTGCCTCTTTTAGTAGGCGACAGGATATCCCATCAAGACCACTAGCCTTATTTAACGGAAGTAAGTTAATTAGTTTTAGAACAGTATCATTGGTCGTTTCTGTCAAAGTAAAGGTATGTGATACGGAATGGACATAGTTGCTAAAGTCAATATTGGATGGAGGAATGTCGCTGGCAAGTGATGGTCCTACATTTGAGAAATGATTATTTAAAACATCACTTATTTTTCGCAGAGAAGTATAAGAAACGTCCCCAATTTTGAAAGCATTAATTCTAGTTGACTGTGGTGTTTTGGCCATAATAAGATTTATTCCTTTCCGAGAGTTCTTTATATTTCCATAGTTAGCTTCGAAATATGTGTTATAATAAGATGATTTAGCCAGTTTTATCGCTTCATTCACTTGGTTTTTAACAGATTTATACCTTGACCAGCTTTCATCTGTTCTTAGTCTGCAGGCAATTTTTTTGAGCTTGTCTCTTTCGAACATCAATTTCTTTAAGCCAGGGTTTAGCCATGGCGCAGGAATACTTTTCACTTTCTTTTGTCGAAAAGGTGCATGAAAATTTGAGACATGGAGAAACAGGTCCCTCCATACAGTCCAAGCAGAATTTGGATCCTTTAAATTAAATTAAATGTAAAAATACAACGGCGAATTTTTTGTTTTTGTTTTTGGCAATGGTTTCTAGACAAGGATAAAAGGATTAAAAATGAAACCGCGTTCCTCGGATTTTTGAGAACTTATTGAAAATTACTTTTGCAAATGTTTCTTAAAATCACAATAGGCTTCAACAGTAGTTTCCTTATGAATTTTATTTTATGATTTCTACATTTTATGTAAAATAATTTTTTAATCCATACCGGTATACCGGTAATAGTTTTCGTATAATCATCGAAAGGTTTACATACAACAGGCTAACAGTTAATGCCAGTAAGTTTCAGTTTTCGTTCACAAAACAAATTGCCTTGGCTTTGATTTGGTTTGGTTTGGTTTGGGTCATACGCCGTTTGGACCCCTCCCCCTGTTACAAAATTTTTAGATACGTACCAAAAACTACTGAGTAACATGAACCTTCTACATTATTAGCCTGGGGGAGGGGGGGGGGACTCCCATATAAAAATGACGGGGGTGCTCGTCGTACCTTTTAGGGGTTAAAATTTGTAGATTGGTACCTCTTAGGGTACTAAATTCTAAAATGACCACAGTTAGAATTATCGCGGTACCTTTTAGGGTATGAACCGGAAAATGTGACAGAATATGACATGTGCTGTTTTAGAATTGGTACCTCTCAGGGGTAAATTTTTTTTGGAGCCACGCCCATCAAACGAGATTCTGGTACCTTTTCCGACGAGCACCCCCGTCATTTTTATATGGGAGTCCCCCCCCCCCCAGGATTATGAGCGCTTGTGGGCATTGCAGCTGCAGCCCTGCACCAGGTTTGAGAGCAAGTCAACGAATGGCTTTTTCCGTCTGACTGTAAATTCGGATATGTCAAGTCCGAGGGCGTCACAAATTTTCCGTAACATTGACACTGAAAAGGAGCTTAGCTTGGAGTTCAACACCAACTCACAAATGTTGTAGGAGTCATAGATGATCGGATGTGAATGCTGGATGCTTACTTCAGACAAAACCTTGTCCCTAAGCACACACTGGAGGTCTTCGTCGCTATCAGGCTGGTCTACCTCCACACTTCGCTTAGTAGCTAGGCGAGAAAAATAACTGCTAATTTGCTGGCTCGTGAGAAAATCGGCAGAGCAAAACAGTCTATCCCCGCTGCTATCTTTGGCAGTCCTCATGGTTTTAGACTGACATCGGTCGGGTCGGCCTTCTTCCCGGTTCTCTCCCCGATTTGAAACTTGGCATTTAGGTACCGCTTTTGCTTGTCAGTAAATTTCAAGCGACGTGACTGTGTGGATTTCAGTGCCCATCCCATCGTCAGAGTAGGCGTGGTTGGTGGTGATGATCTACTTCTCCCTAGCACCGTTGGAGCTTTATTTGCGCCAGAGTCCAGTTTAGTGGTGTATTCTATCATGGCCTTGTCATAGAGCGTTTCGTGCTCTAGTGCACGCTTGTGCTTCCCACAGTCCAAGTGTTTTACAAGCGATGAATGCCGCATAAACGTCTTGACGCATCCCTCTTCCGGGCACGAAAATAATCGCGAATTGTTAGCAGCGGAAATGGTACCGCTTGACTCGTCTACACTGTCGGAACTGTCTTCTTCCTCTCGTCCGAGTTCTCCAGTGGTTTGTAGATACTGCATGGTGTTTCTGGTGTAAAGAGATTGGCAGGTGTGACTGAGGCATTTCGTTGTCGTGGTCCACCTAATTAAAAAACAAATACCCCTTCAAATTAAAAATCTGCACTCGACAAATAAATGGCCCGTCACAAAGCCGGCCTTCAAAGCAGTTTGAAATAAACGCCCCGAGCCTTTACTGGAGAAATATATCGTTTTTACCGTAAACACATGTTTGACATTGCGCGAAGTTTTAAGATTTTAAAGAAGTGTCAGAACAAATTTGATTGTCTTATTTTTGAAATGCTTTTTATCAAAGAACTCAAGCCAACACTGAACAAACAGTGCGACTCAATCCGCGCTAAGTTGTTTGTTTAGAAAGTCCTTTTAACTCTTGTTTTATTTCATTAGTTTATTTTTTTTTATCACCTATATTTACATATTTTACCACGTTTTTGCGCTCTCTACATTCTTATGCTTTTATACTGTAATATATTTATGCTAATTCTGTATTCTTACATCCACTTGAAAATGACCTCGGAGAGGTCGAAACATCGTGATTTTTTATCGCTAATTTTTATAGTAAAAACGCATGTTTACCTGTTAATCTAAGTTAAGCCTGTCGGCTAAGTAGTGCGGGGTGAAAAAAAAATGACAAAGATAAAAAGAATATTGAAAATAATTTAGTTAATGAATCATTAAATAAACAGAAAACACAAAAGATATATATACTGTACTGACTACATAAATACGGTAAGCGTTTTCCCAAAAACACTAAAAAGAAAAAAAAAGAAATCATTCCTGGCCAAAGGACGTTAAATTTCCAAATAAACTACTTCTGTGAGAAAGGGAAAATGATCTTGGGTGCCTTGGGGTGCGTTCGATTGGGAAATCCGGATTTCGATTTTGAAATCCGGATTTCGGATTTCCCAAAAAAACGCAAAATCCAAAAACGGATTTCAAATTACTGAAATCCTTCTCCGCGATGGATTTTCATGAACAATGGAAATCCAAAATCCGGATTTAGATTTTGAAATCCGGATTTCAAAATCGAAATCCGGATTTCCCAATCGAACGCACCCCTACACCTTGCGTTCGATTGACACATTCCAACGTGCGTGTCAGATTTTAGCAGAAATTAATTTGCATATATTACAAGGTCAAAATCAAAAAATAAAAGTTTGCCAGCGAAAATGAATATTTGCGAACATTCCACTCTTGGGTCCTGTAGGAAAAACTTATAGAAAACACATTTTGTCGTTAGGAAAAAAAAAACGCCAAAAGGGAGCATGCGAGAAAATACCACAGTAATCGTTTCGTTTTATAAACAGATTTCAGTGCTGTGGGAAAACGCTAACTTTTGCATTTCATTAATTTTTTTTTGCATTTATTTGATATTTACCGGTATTCAGTTCTGAAATAACAAGTGTCTTAACTTTAAGTAATGGTCCAGCTAAGAGGTAGGCAGGCCGACGGCAAAACTCATTAAAAAGTGTGAACTATTAATTTTTAATTTCAATGAAATCGGCGAATTTGATTGGCTAACATCGAAAAATCGCGAAAAAATGAAGGAAAAAGTGAAAAAAAAAAATTTTATTACATATTCTTGCCCATGCTCTTGATCTTTACCTCACGGTCAAATTTGGGCATTGTTCTATGCGCCAATCAAAAGTTAGAGACCAAAACATGTTGACCGCGCGATTGCCTACTCAACGCCATATTGGATTTTTGATCGAAGAGAACTCAACTAGAGTTCTGCTAAAGCGAAAATCTATATTTTATAGTTACGAAATCCATACATCATAGTTTTATCAAATCTATATATTATATTTAGATCAAATTCATAGTATTTTATCGTCGAAAAACCCTCTTGAATGCCTTTCAAGAAACTGTGTTGATGGGGACACTGAGATGCGAGCATCAAGCGACTATATAACCTCACTGATGGAGATTAAACGTTCTGTGGTGTAAGAAAGAGGAGTTCTGTTGGACACAAAGAACGAAAGTGGAAAATTTGTGTATTCTGCCGGAATATAATTCAACTTGAAAGAAAATGCGAAACACTTGAGGTAAGCTTTAGCTCGAAGAAGTTCTCACACCTCTGTGTCAGTTTATTCCTAACATTTCTGGAGAGATGTCCTTGAGGAGGCAATAACATGTGGCAATGACTTGCATGACAAATTATTTGACCATGAGGGTGTGAATGTGCATGTACATGAGGCAATGGAAATGGTAGGAGAGGGTTGTGGTGGTCTATGCTTGGGGCAACAAAAGGATTTGTTTGGTTATTCAAAGCAGTTACTTGCAGAGTACCTTGATGAGATATCAATGAGAACACAAGGAACATGTCACTTATTTTTCCCTTCTGGAAGGACCATGTTCTTGATGGCTGATAACTGTGGACATTTGTACTTTGTAGATTCGCATTCTCACAGTGACTGAGATTATCTACAGCTGAAAAATATCTATTGATATATACCAGTACATCTATTTTTAGCAGTAATCAACCATAAACATTAGACAGCTTGGAGCTTCTAATTATTAGCATAATACTTGTATGAGCATAACCCTGTGACCAATTTATTCACCACTCACCACTAAAGGTTGATAAAAGTTTTTCATATTTTGGTTTATGCTGTTAACCAATAGTTAGTCACTGGATTATGCTAATATATTATTCTGCAAGATCAATAGTCCTGTTTCAAGTTAACCAAAACATTTGTACTCGGTTAGTCTCAATCTGAAATAAAAATATTCGCAAATACCAGTAAGAAGATGAACGCTGTGAATTGTTTGATTTTAGGGTTCAGTTCGTTCTCGCTGTTATACAGTATTTTACTTTAGATTGAGCCTACATTGTACCAAGGCTGAGAGTTGTATTAGTAATTTATTTATTTATTTCCAATACGACTTGGAGCCAAGTTGTATATTTTTTTATATTTCTTTATATTTCAATCTAAAATAGCCGTTTGTAGCAAAAATAGCCTTTTTGTATTGACAACTAATAATAAGTGAAACAGGGGAAACTGCAATCAAGTTGAGTCTATAGCGAAAGCCAAAGTTTAAGTTTTTAAAAATATATATTTTACTGTAAATAGCATGCAGTGTAGGCTTTTCTTAGCGGACAAGAGCTGGATTTCAAAATAATTCAGGTCACTCAAGCTGCCACCTCGGTTTGTTTGTCTGGATCCATCTCCTTTGAACTGTTTATTTTTATTCATCCCAGCCCAAATCTCTGCCTGTTTTCCCAATCCAAGAAGGAACCTAAAACCTACACTCACTCATTTGTTGCAGGATTTTGCTTTTACAAAAGTTACTGTTTGCTGTAACAGTAGTGTAAAGTTTTGTAAAAACAGAGATGCAATGTACCGCTAAATATCCTTTTGTTTGGCTTACCAGCCAGATCAAGGGGGGAGAACATGCTACATCAAAATGTATGTAGGGTATTTTTTATATGTTCAACCGTAAAAGAAATTACAATCTCTGATTAGGCGTTTTAATTTAGATCACAGTTTGAAGTCTTTCACACTGAAAAACACTATTTTGAAAACCAAAAATTGTATTTACATTGTTAAAAACCTGTAGTATATATAAATGTACAGCTAATAACCTGTGAATTTCTTTTTCTGAATTTTCCTTTTTCAAGTTTGTAGTGCATAAATACAAGGAAAAAGCAAAGTATTATTATAATATTATCAAAATAAATAGAAGACTGGGCACGGATTTTCCACTGTTACTTTTATTGATCTGTTCCCTTTTTTCACTTCATCTAGATGGAAAATGAAAAGCAGGGAACCCGGGAAAGGGAAGCGGGGGAGGGACGGTGCTCCCAGCAACTTTTGCTGGGGACGATATTCAAACCCAATTTCAGACCTGACCTGACCCTCAACCCCCCAAACTCCCCACCCCCCTCTTTCTTGCCGAAAAGGCCAAAACCTATACCCTATTTCAAACAAACATCAGAACATACTGCCTCAACAGGTTTTTCTAGGGATAGTTTGGGTTTATCCAAGACAATAAAAGTGAGGTTGTGTACAATCCTGAGAAACATTTTATTGTTATAAAATATTGAATAACTGGACAATTTTCTTCTTTGTCAATTATACCATAGAAAATTTTCTCGTAGTAAACGGAACTAATGTCTTCAATAGTTGTAAAGTATTCAGTCCAATATACGGCATCCAAACGCATTCAGAACTCTACATCTCTGATCAAACAGGCCAACACAAAACAAATTTTGAGGTCTGGAAGAGCTTCCTTCACTCACTTAGTCTGGTTTTCGGAAGTTCAGCTTATCGTGCAATGCAAAGAAAGATTCTTCAGTAACATTCAGAAGTTCCGCCAAGCGTTTGAGATCGACGCCTTTTCCCGCGGCGAAGGCATCTATTGTATACACTTCGGCGGTTGGCCTTTGTACGCGTAGGTCTCTGGAAATTTGACAAAATTTATTCCTTTAGTGAAGACATCCACGGCCCCAAGCTTGTTATTGGAAACGTTGATTTTCCTGTACAGTTTCAGGAGATGGTTTTTCTGCAACGAGGAAATACTTGAAATGATTCATTCAGTTTACATTGAAGAGTGCAGAGATTTATGCGGCGGCTAAAATTTCATTGAAAATACGAAGCATGAATCAATGCACTTACACCAAGAGTCCCGCTTTTCTTTGCCGATGGTCCGGCTTCATCCTGGCCCAGAGACTGTCGTTTCAACTCAGAAGCCATTCTAAAACACCTAAAACAGATAAGATAAGCGACCCAAATAGACCAAACAGCTAAGTTCGATCACATCCACTTGGCTTGTTACTGTTCTGGAGTCAATCACTATCTTGACAGTTGCGAGCAGTATTTTTGATCACGAGGCCGCCTTTGGACATCCTACTGCGTGCTTCTAACATTATAGTTCAAATCCTCGCCAACTGGCGCATACAAACTTCACAAGATTCACCTATGTAGTTTTTGAACTAATTGTAAATACATCTACGAAAGAAAAAGTTGTTTAAGTGAATCGGAAATAAAGTAACTTTGTCTTTGAAATTCAAATTTCGCGCTTTTCGCTGTCTAAACCAATAAGAGGCGCTAGATTTAATTTAATAAAGAAATTAGCACCTAAAAAATAACTGCCGCTATTGCCGCGGGCTATTGATTTCTGCCTACCTCTTAGCTGGACCATTACTTAATATATAGCTCACCTGTTCCAACTGGGACCAACTTTCCCGTCGTCTTAAAGATTCGTTCCGATACCATTTTCGAAACTCCTCTATCTGCTTTTCTGTTTGCACCATGTTTGGATAAGATTTGCGGTACACAGCACTTGGTAGAGTTTCGGCGCCAGCCAATCCCAAGCTCACGCCTGTGATATGGGCAAATTGTATCCAATCTTTGTGCTGAAGTCTCCTCCTAGTCTCCTACGCAGCCGTTATTAGGGCTCGCTGAAAACACCCACTCTAGCAAGTATGAGTTCACTCTCTGTGCATCAGTCCAAGTAAAAGAAACAACAGAACTGTATTGTTTACGTTGAAATGCCATTATCAATGCTTTGATAATTAAAAAACAAAAATGCCGTTAAAATAAATAACAACAGGAAGACCAATATTTTTATATCGAGTTGGGGCTGAAATTTCCGGACAAGTTCAATCCGTCACAGTCTGTCACGCAATCTCTCTCTTGTTTGATTTTGCAATTATGTACGATTTTGAGTGCGCTCTCACAGAGCACCATTTCATTTCCCCAGAAAAAAAATTGAAAGAGTTGAAAGCCCATTTCTTGCTAAGTTTTTTTCTAAAATTTCATTCCATTTGTGATAAAGGTAATAGGGTAAATATTTTCTTCAATTTAGCAACGATTTTCATAAATAAACAGGTGTATTTCTTTAAGGCCTCTCACAGTGTCACGAGTTTTTTTAATGTTGCTGGAAATTACAAAATAAATCCGAGAAATGATGAAGAACAAGCTGATAATAAGTGGTTGTCTTCTGGCTAAATGGTTAAGGCAAGCAGCTCGCTTCAAAATGGCTAATTTTCAAGCCGATTTTTTCGTGTCTGGCCCTGAAATTGATTCTCGTCAATTTCTGCCGAAACAAACAAATTATTTGACAAATAAAACACATAGAGATTAATAACTCGACATGGACTACTAACAGCCAAAGTTTGAGGGATTTTGAAATTTTAAAGTTTGCCGCTCAATACTCCATTTTTGTGTACACGCGCTCTTAAGTTTCTTGGACTTATAGAACCACCGGTTTGTAACGATTTAGTAAAACTAATATTGTCAGTGAGAGACTCGGTAGGCGAGAGAGCATGAGAAATGCTAGACACTGAAGGGGTAGATGCAGGATGACCCTGGCTGGATGGAACAGGAGCTATAGATAGGCGTGAGGATCAAGCTGACCTGTGAGCGCCAAGACATTTTACAAAATTATTAAACATAATATTATTACCTCTCTCGTTAAGGTGTAGCCCACTCTTATTTAGACCATTATTGGAAATGTTATTGTGCTGAACAAGTTGCCAGCCGTTCTGAGTACAAAACTTGCGTAGCTTCTTGTTGATAACTTTTACGGATTCGTTTGAAACGTCATCCGATCTAGACACCACTTCAGATACGATCACTTGAGAATTGGATTCATTCTCGATTTTCGTCGCAAGGTCAACGATGTGATCAGCGACTGTGTTAGGATCTCGAACTTTCAGGTCGTTCGTTCCTATATGAAGGATGATTTTTGCGGGATCTTTGTCCATAGTTGGTTTAAGATAATGTTCCATATCCGCACAAGTGGCTCCGGAGAATGATTTGACAACAACTCGATGACCAACTTTTTTGCCAAGTTTCCAACCATGAATTTGTTTGACCATAGAATCTCCAATAAGCACAGTGGTAGATTTATTTCTCACGCTGTTAGAAGATACAGTAGGTTTAGGCAATACATTGTCAGCGTTGTTTTGAAGTGGTGGATCTGTACGTAAAGGGATCTCGTCTTGGAGAGGCTCAAAGCGATTTTGAGTGGTGATAACTGGAATCTTTTGTCCCGTTTGCCGTAAATTTTGTCTTGGACGCTTAGCTGCTTCGGCGTAGCTTATGTCGGCTTGACCATGGTTGGAGCTCAGAGCAACGGGTTTATCAACATGTAGTTCCTTTGTCAATACTAGGAGGGCAGTTCTGTAAGAGTCACGCTCCTCAGAAGTTTGCTTAAGTTTCGTTGTTTCTTCAAGTAGTCGCTCTTCCAACATGCCAATTTCGTTACAGAGATTTTGATTCCTTTGTTGGAGGGTGTTAATGAGCTGGACATTATTCAAATCTGCTTCCTTCGGTTTCTCGAAGAAGCCAATTTTCTCTTGGATCAATGTAATCTGCGACCAGATTTTGCCAATTTCTCTTTTAAAATCGGACGACATGACGACTTCATCGCCGGATGATTTCTCTCAAACTAAATCTTCGTTCCGTTCAAAATCCGGGCAGGGATTTAGAGGTTGCATGTCATTAGCAGTTGAGTCGCCAACTTCATCGTCAGACGCTAATAGCGCTAGCTTTAGTGGCATTCAGGATCGACTGCAGCTGAGCCTTTACATTTTGACAATCAGATCCTTGGACTTGAACTGTTGTAGTTTTGTAGAAGTTCAGGATCAAAGAATTCGTCTTAATCGTCTTTGCTCTCTCGTTCGCGGTAATCGAGCAATCGGCCGGTTCGATATTCAAATACTTGAAACAGAAAGACTGAAGTTCCTCAAATGATCCTGACCACGTAAACATAGACTTCTTTGCATTATAATCAAGTTTCTCTAATAAAGGGTGCTCAGAGTCCCAATTTACCGCCTGTTCTGTGGAAATTTCGGCGGAGAGAGAATTGTCGTGACCGGACACCATGTTAACCACCAGGGTGGTTATTGTTATTGACCTTTGATTTTCATTCACTTCATATCCACACAAATTAAAAGATTTACTCTTTCGGCATCGCAAGTTAAAATTAAGCGAATCTTGGAATATTGAAGAAGGATAAGAGAAAATAACGGGAAAAAATTGGTATCTAATACGTGCTTAAAACACTTATCTCTGTGGTTGAGATTAATCATCTTGGCTCTGCTCACTTAGCGGTCCTCTATAACGCTGTCCATTAATGTAAAGTTTGCCCTTGACTAATTTTGCAGTGCACCCATCCTCTTTAGCTTTCTTCATGATCGGATAAAGTAGTTTCCTTATGTCTGCAATCTCCTTTGGAAATTGTTCTGCAATGCTGATCTTGGTGCCCTTGAGAAGGTATGCAGATTTCCTGACGCATTCCTTGTCTTGATAACACAGGAATTTTATCACGATAGGTCGTGGTCTGCCTTCATCTTTCTTTCCTTCAATCCTGTGTGCTCTTTGAATTTCTATTTCATGGTTTACGTCTATTTTCATCTTGACTGCAAATAACTCACATACTGTTTCAAAAGGGTCCTCCTTCTCCTTCTCTGGCAGATTGTAAAGAACCAGATTGCTCCTCATTGAGCGCGCCCTGATGTCAACAAGCTCGTTTTGCATCTGCATTTTGCGCTTCAATCTTAGCGACTTTCTTCTCCAGACTCTTAATTAAGTCACTGTGCTCCTTACGACTCTTGATCAGCTCATCTGTGGTATTATTGACGAATGTATAGGATTCCGTTAGTTCCTTGATGTCCTGATCCACACACGCCAGATGCCCTTCAATGGTGTCCAATTTATCTAATTTTCGGTTCATTTGAGCAATCTCAAATATTTTGTCAAGATTCGATTCCACCTCATCATTAACTTTAAGCACTTTTGAACTGGGCTTAATCGGGGTACTTGTAACAGAGTTATTGAGATCTTTTGCTGTACGCTTAATTTTGCTCCCCATGCATACCTGATATGTCGGAGTAGATAAAATTCTGTATCAGCTGTGAAAATTACATCATTCTTGGCTAACTATTTCATGTTTTTTTTTTGCCACAAAAAAGAGCCAAAATTGCCAATTTTGCCTGCAGTACCACCTCAACAATAAAATGAATAAAATGCCACTTACCATCATACGTAACATGAGATCCTGCTGTCATACAAGGACTCTGCATAGTTCCAGACTGTTTCACATCA
Organism: Dendrophyllia cribrosa; assembly: GCA_024195265.1. Lineage (NCBI taxonomy): Eukaryota > Metazoa > Cnidaria > Anthozoa > Scleractinia > Dendrophylliidae > Dendrophyllia > Dendrophyllia cribrosa. The sequence goes on from JAJLRJ010000002.1 coordinate 33,695,407, forward strand.
TCTACAGAATTCTCTACAAATTAAGCAGAGGAAAGGCAAACTCCAGTTAAGTTTTGATTCTACTTCAGCTGTAATTATATTGAAGTTATTTTGGAACCGCCAGGCTTAGTCACTCAATGATATTAAATATCAATTCTATTAATCAAAGTTTATACACTTTAAAGCCAACGGTCAAAGTGTATAATTTTAGGACTTTTAGGAAATTAATTACTCAAGTTAATTACTCAATGAGATTACTTACCAACCACGCTCCCTTCTTCCAGTTGCTCAAGATGGTCTCCCCATGATAGATTAGGGGGATCATAGCCTATTGACATGCTCTCCAGTTCCGACAATCTGGTGCTTTCAGCCACCGGCTCTTCAGCAATGTCCTCGCCCTCTACCACACTGCAGCAGCTCCTGCAACACCACTCTATGTCGGTGCCAGCCTGAACTTGAACTGCAGCACGGTACGCTTGTTGTGACATCCCTGCCGAATAAAAAAGATCAAATTACATTTAAGCCGATTAACCAGTTAACAGACACTTAGCAGTTTTGTACATTGTTTAAGAAGAAATGTTAGTTAATGGAGTGAGAATACCTAAGTAAATAACTAACTTCCCAAACATTGGTGCAAACATACCGGTGTCGAAGGTTCTATGATTCCAGTTCAGGCAACCATTGCATTCCCTGTTGTTTGGCACGTACAGGTACTTTACAGGTGTTACACTTGTCCTTTGAGTCCATGTCTTTTTAATTCGTGAAGAGCGGGCACTTTCAGTAGAAACTTTGAGAAACGTTGGGAAATTTTGTGTAGTGATCTATGATCAATGAATCTCCTGGCCTGTCTGCTCCCTTTTATACCCATTCCAGGACAATGAGTGGCTTAAAAGGTAAAGACGGGCGTCTATTTAAATGTAGATTGTGTAGGTTGGTGAGGATTTTAGTTCTATTGAAACACGCAAAAGTGTGATACTTTTTAGGATGATTTTTGAAAAGGCTTTAAAATGTGCGTGTCATATCTTTTCAAAATTAGTGAACATTTCAGTTCTGTTGAAACATGCGAAAGTGTGACTAGGACTGGAGTGAGTCTGACATTTTCGGACTCCCCTCCAGATTCCTTCGATTCACGGAAATCATGACAACAGAAACAATTGTCAGGTAAATGACGATTTATTGAGATAGAGTAGAACTTGAATAGGTTTAACTTTGTTGGCGAGTTAACTTCGATTTTGTGGGCAAGTTCTCTTTATTGTGGGCGATTTAGCCTGTGGGTGGGTTCACTTGTGGGCAATGCAACCGGTTACCATATTCTGCACATTCTCCCATGGAAGTGTGCGTTGTCTTGGTGCTTTTCATTCATTATTTTGATGGCCAATGACAGGTGTGTCACACCAAGAACTTCATAGGTGTAGGAGTTTTTTGTCACCCAGTCTCCATTGATCCTTGTGGGTGACGCCTTTGGCCACTATAAAGAGTGCACCATAGCTCCCTGCTAGATTTTTTTCCAATTCTGTTTCAAGGCTTTTTAAAAATCATTATTGACTCTTCTGTATTGCCTTGCTTTTGTTGGTAATTTTAATTTACTGGTGGGAATAAAGTGTGATGTTACTGCATTATAAAAGAACAAACAAATAAAAAATGGATAAATACAGAGACACGATTTAAGGGTTGCCATAGACTTCCATTCCTCATTTAATCCTTTTCTTCAATGTGTATGTCTTCAATCATATTTTCCCAGACCGCATAAGCTTATCACTACCAGAAGCAAATGTGTGAAAACCATGTGAAATAGTATGTGAAAAGAAGGTTTATTTCACATGGTTTTCATATGATTTTCACACGTTTCACATGTTTTTTTCGCATGCATGTGAAATTATACTATGTGAAAGGTATGTGAAAAAGAGTGTGAAACCATGTCATCCTTTTCACATGCTTTTTCAAACACAATTTCATACACTTTAATGCTTGATTTATAGGCAGAAATTTCACATACTTTACACATGCAAGTTCACACAGTCCAACAATTCAATGGGTTATTCCAGAAAAAATCCACACACCCCCGACTGATGGCAAGTGTTTTTTACCCCCACCTGGATTTCCCGAATCACCAGCTCCCTCCCCCCTCTCCCGCCCGGATTTCCAGAACCACCAGCCCCCTCCCCCCTCTCCCGCCCGGATTTCCAATACCAAAGACCCCCCCCCTCCCGCCTGGATTTCCATTATTTTTTAAGAGCCCTAAATTCAAGTTCCAGTCAAAAGAAAACACATAGAATCACGTCCAAAACACTCTTTGAGTCTTTCGTAATTTTATAAACTTTAGCAATATAACAATAAGCTTAAATTTAAGAAATTCAATTAATAATTTGTTAACGTTAAAAGTTCAAACAGTCCACAGCCTGATACCGGTAAAATGAACGAGTTTGTACTCGTAAAAATACGTCACTTGTTTGTTTCTGTCACGACGCCAATTACACAGTATGATAAATACATAAAATGGAAATAAAAAGTACAAAATTGAGACAATCTTTTCTTTTACAGGGCAGTACTAGAACCTGAACAACGTCAACCTCGTCCATAATTTTGAAATACTGTACACAAAGACGATCTTCCCACAAAAATTTCAACATGTTACTGCCAAATTTATACATGTAGCTATAAAACTTGTTTCTTCTACAACTGGAAATTAAATTGCTCACCTCCAAGAGTCTGTACGTCAGCTGGAACTCAAGCATAGCGTTGCAACCGACTTTTGCCCTATTTAAATGTCTGCATTCTGTCATGCTTTATCTTTCAAAACCATTCAGTTTTTGTCAGTCAATCGCAAACACAAACAATGACGAGGGGGTAGCCAAGATAAAATTGTTTTGGAACTCTTAGTAATCAGAAAATGAATCTTAAACAAGTAAGAAACAAAATCATGCTTAAATATAATAATGTTATTGAAAACAAGTTCTGCTCTTGTGAATTCGTCGTGTCCGCTTTAAGCAACTAGTCACCAGGCTTTTGCTCTTGCAGGCGGGAATTACACAAGTAGGTGAAGCATTGTTACCTCAGTAATTTCGATAATGAATTGAACCGTCACAGTACTCATGAAAAAGCAAAATATCAGAATTTACTGCGCCTTTCAATAACAGGCGAACTCTGAAGTTCGAAGTCCAGCTGAGGTTTATGTTTTACACTGCTGTCAATCATAATTATGGGGACAAACATCGAACCCCTGAAAACAGAAACTGACAATTGAAAATGAATCGAAATCCACCAATCGCCACCTACAAACATGACCTTTTGACCATTTTGCGTAAAGCATTGTAGTTTCCTGCAATGTCCGCTATGATATTTGCAGCAGTGAAAAACGAAACTTTTGGGTGAGTTTTGAACCTCAGAGTTCGTGTGTTATTGGAAAGTGCAGTGAGCAACAAAATGTATTCCTTGGTTTCACAACAAGTCACTTTAACAGATTGTTGTGCTGATTGTATGTTTTTATCTCCGTAGTTTTACAAGTCCTTCGGCCAGTGCAACACTAACGCTCAAGCTATAAAGTTTCCTGGAACTTCTACACGCAGCTATTTCTTCATCCTTATAAAGTACATGAATCTCATCATAATCGTCATTGTACTGCTGTACTTCTCCTTCGTACCAGCCTGATGCGAACGTGGTTCCGCGAAAGTACGTAGATTCTGGCTCCCACTTGTGTAACCAGCTCCCGGCCTTCATTGACCCAGCCTTCTTGCAGTTTCTTTCGTTTATGTTTTTCACGGGTGGACTTTCTGCTTGGTTGGGTTTCCTCCCCACTCTCCTCGTACCTTCTCCTTTTCACATAGGCACACAGCGTTTCTTCGTGACTGTTCTTCACACTCTTTCCAAGTTTGACGACTGCACCATCTTCAAGTTTTATTAGTTCATGTTCATGTCTATTAAGGCAGTTGTTCACGGTCTCTTGCAATTCAAATTTGTCTTCATGCCCCAAACCGTCCTTACGACCACACTTGTCTCTTGTAGACACGACCGCATTACCAGAACCAAAAGTACGACTCTTGAAAATGTACGACTCAAAGCGAATGTCACCTGCGAGCGTTTTATACACGTCCCTTAAGACTGCAATTCTTTTCATGAGTTCCATTCGTTCTCTACTGAACGCTCTTTCAGTTTGACCGCCCTTGAGTAATCCTACACTAATTATCAGTTCCTCCTTTGAGCCTACAGAACATTGTCCATGAAACCTCAGAACTGCTCTCAGTAAACGGACTGGCTTCTTGTTGAGCTGCGATACTGATGAGGGAATCTCAGAAAGATTACCATCGTAGATCTTACTGAGACCCCTTGAAGCATTCTCCCCATCTGTTGCTTTCACTATCCGTGCTACCATTTTGTGCTTTTTTCCTATTGCTAAAAGCTTCTTCGAGTTACACATTGCCACGAGTTCGTCTCGAGTGTTCTCGACGAAAAGGGGGTGTTTTGACCAAAACTCTTTGGCATTATCTGTTTCAGCCAATTCCTCTCCTTCCTTAGCTGCACTTCTGAAAACGTCTTCTGCCTGATGCAGTGGTATCCAGGCTAAAAATCCATCCCATTCACCCTGTGGCATATCTCTTCGAACTTCATACCGAAGATAACGCATTTCATGGGTCTGTTCAAATCTCAATAGATCAGGGATCGGTTCTCTTTCAAACTTCTCTTGCGTTTTCCCACGCCATTGCACAACTTGTCGAAAGACTGATACTGAATATTTGCTTGTTGACCCATCAGACATTAGGGAACGGTAGTCATCGGCGTAATTTCCTGTGAAGTTTTCTTTAACCCCCCAGTTCTGTACAAGATAACTGTAAATACCGTTCTTTACAGCACAGTAACGAAGATGACACGATTCCTTGCGATCACAGCACAGTGAAGAGAAACTTGAGCCCCTCGTCATCATCAAAAACAAGCCGATCTCCAACACCGCGGAAACAAAGAATTCGTTCTTTGTTGAACATGGTTGTTGAACATAGTACCATCACTAGCCATTTTCTCCATGTTGTCTTTGTGTTTTTCAGTGCCAGGAACTGCGGACGGATGGATTTGTTTCGAGCTGAAAGGTTCATGCTTTTCAAGGGCCTTGTTTGCTGCTGCGTGGCAACGTTTGACAAAGTTTCGCTTACTTAGATATTCAACAAATGAGCGCTGGACTGCTTTATCCAGATTTAAAAACTTGACCAATCTTGTAAGCAACAACTGAACAGTGATACTTGCTGGTGTTTTGGATGGTCCATTGTCCACAATAAAAATAAAGACTTCCTTCAGTTGTTGACTTTCTGGGTTGCGAAAGAATGAATCAAGTTCTGGTATGGACATCAGATAAAATACTTCATTAAACACTCTCAACACGGTCTCTGGCTCATAAAGAGAAAGGTTCAACAATGTTACAACTCTTCCAGTTCTTGTGACGTTAACCACTGCATGAGTTCCGGGAATGTGTAGATTGGCAGTATTAAGATGTGGAGTGTTTATGGGTAGAATTTTTGATTTGAGAAACAAGTGAGTTATAGGAGTCACAGCGTTATTTCTAGATTGATCAAAGGTATGATCAGGGTATTCCACCTTTTTCCACGTCCTTCCAGGCTTGAGAACAGGAGGTAACTCGCCATTGATAATACACTTGGTATCTTTAGAATCTATCATGCAAGAATTTGAGTATTGGTTTGCTTCATCACAAATATAATTGACGTGAGAAGTAGACCAATGTGCATTCACTGGATACTTGAAATCTCCCGTACTTGGCACCTTGTGAAGCGAAATATTCGCGTTAATGTTTCTTCCAATATGGTGCCGCTTCGCTTGGTGTGAACCTTTCTTACAGTTCATGGTGTACGTGTACAGACATGAAAGACTTACATCAAAGACTTCATCCTCCGCTAAAGCAAGAACAACATCTTGAGCTTTGCGCATAATTGTTTTGTTATCCAACTCTTTATACATAGTGCTCTTGTACAACTTCGAGTGGGCCTGAAGACCACCACCGCCTCTTGTTAGAACATCTTGCTGTCCAAAAGCATACTCTAGTAGAGCAGGAAGCTCAGGAAATTCTTGGCATTTCAGTCTCCAACCACGACCATCACATATTGATTTGAAGTACTTTGAAGTTAGTTTTATCATTTTTTTTCTCGAACTGCTGCTGTTTGTTCGTCATGTCATTCCGAACAGAAAGAACGGATTTCTTCATCGCTTCAGTTTCTATAAAGTGTATCAGTTCTCATTGCTTGTTGCACTATTGCCTTTCGATCTTGAACATTTCTTAGTCGCATAACGGTGTTGGCACTTGTCAGGTTTGCAATAATACCCATGAAAATATCTCTATCTTTCTTCGTGTCAAGACACCTTAATGTGTTTTCAAAAGTGCAATCCAGACGTTTACGAACTTCAGAATTAAAATGCGCCTTGTCGGACTGTTCGTTAATCATCAAAGTCAATACTTTCTGAAGTTTAGTAATGTCAGTATCGTGGGCCTCGCACAAGTACCCTTTCCCGGAAACAATCACTTGAGCGATATTCAGGTGCTGAGATAACATTTGATACGTATCACTTGCTCTGTAAAATCCCTTATTATATCTCTCAGTTAGTATGCGCGCTATGGTTAGTCAATTTTCCGGTCCGTAATTTACAGTACGGACCGCAAAATTTGAGAGTCCAGCGCGCATCGGTCTAGCGCTAACAAAAGTTGTTTTCTACATTAAAAATTATCCAGAGAAAACGTATGGAGCTAAATGGGTTAACATATCAGGTTACAAAAACTCCCTTCAATGAAATTAGCTATAACTTTAGCAAAAAACTGATTAGCCGCGATTCAAAATGCATTGACAATTTTCTTGAGTATAAATCGATATAAAGCTTACATGCTTATTGTTTTGGTATTTAGCTTCAGTTAGGCTGTAAGTGGTAAAAACTCGAATAACTTGGCAAATCCGTTTAACTTTAACAATTTAATTCAGCATTGAAAAAAGAGTACCTTTCTTTGTAAGAAAACTTCTCTACGAAAAACATAAAGCTGCAAAACAACTTGAAAAGGCTTCTATCGGTAAACTGTATCATATAAGCTACAGACTGTAGCTTAGTTTGATCAAGTTCTTGTCTAGTTATATAAAACTTAAGTTCAGAGTTATCGTTTGTGGCAGTGGCTCTAAGAAGAACAAACTTGAGGCTACAGAATTATGCTAAAAGTGTACCTTGATTCCTCAGCGAATTTTTTGTCCTTGCAGTGGATTCCCGAAAACAGTTTTTGCGTATTCGCAAATTATGCTCAGCTCTTGCTGCAGCTCACGTTGTGGCATGAAGCCACTAATGCACATCGAAAAGCCAAAAACAGCTTGCATTATTTGATGAGGAGATATTTTGAGTATCCTCTTTGAAGTTTGAGAGTTTCTTCGTTCACCGCTGCAGACCGAAATGCTGCCACAGCCACATTTTCTAGTTTGACAAACACGTTTGTTTTGGCGATTTTATCACGGCGTTTTCATTCATCTTTTCCTCAGTTGTCTTCGCCAGTAACTAAGAATTTTTTCAAAGAAAACTACCTTGTATCAGGTTTCCGTCGTCCTATCGAACACATGGAAGAAAAAATTAATTCGTTTACAGACCTTTACATAGTTTTCATTCAAGAGCCACGCAAGTTCACGCCGAATAGAGGATCGATCACACTATTTTTGAAAGCCAATAAAATTTGCTCTTTGCTTTCTTGTGACGTGCGTCAGTCAAATGAAGCCGTCCATCTTTTGACTTGAAAGGTTTTCCTTTATCTCCGATTTAGAGATATAATAAATATCTTATTAGCCTCGTTTTTCTCGGTCCGTACCGTAAGTTACGGATCCTCGTTTTTTTTCCTCGATTTATGGCCCGCGCGCGAAGCGCGCTTGGGCCATAAATCGAGGAAAAAAAACTCGGTCCGTAACTTACGGTACAGACCTCGAACTCGGCTAATAAGAGGTATTTATGTTCTATGTTCAGATGAGTGTTTTTGTGCTTCCAGTAAAGGTCGAAAGCTTCATGGGTACCAAGTACCATGCATGACGTTAGCTCTTTGGCCACTGCTACAATACTTTTTAGCTCGGTAGCTCTTTTAACGCCGTTATCGACCTGTATCATACTTTTAATTCAACAATGTTATCTTCTAGGGTTCCAGTCTTTCTTCCCCTACGCTTTCCTATTTTTGTATCGTCTTTCAAGACAACTGTAGTAGGTCTTTCTAAGTTGCGCATATTATTAGTAGCCCAGATTTTACCTTGACCTTTGTAAAAGTCTCTAGAAACGCCAGGAAATGGAAGTGACGGGTTTGCTGAGCTGGTCCCAGATTGGGTCACTGGCCAGGCTGCAGTTGATGGTTTCTTTTGGCGTGAGTCAATGTTTGCAGAAGATTTTTTTGGGCTGATGGTGCTTGACTGTTTCTTTGGACTTGAGTTATGGGTTCTTTGTTCCCTTTGGGGACTAGTGCCAGGCTGCTTGTCTTTTTCTGGAGTTGTGTTGGTAGTTTCCAGTCCCTTTGGATCGGAGTTACGGACGGATGATGAAAGGACGAGTAGTGGTTTCTTTTGGCGTGAGTCATTGTTTGCATTGTTTATTGGGCTGATGGTGCTTGACCGTTTCTTCGGACTTGAGTTATGGGTTCTTTGTTCCCTTTGGGGTCTAGTGCCAGGTTGCTTGTGGTAGTTTCCAGTCTCTTTGGATCGGAGTAACAGACGGATGATGAAGGGACGAGTAGTGCGTCAAGCTTAACTTCAGAACGAACGAACCAACTCATTACAGTTGCTCTCAGCACTTGTGAATTTGGTGTTATTTCTGTTATTACCCTCACATGATTTATTATCTCCTGGTTTGGTTTTCTTTCCCGAATCATAGCACACCACAGACTTTCCCTGGTTCCTGCTATTGCCGCCATAAAGATAGGTGTCAAACTGCACGTTCTGCTACATGTCTGAAGTGGAAAAGCCTGAAAACAAGAACTATCACACTTGTGCTGCCCATATGGTCCCCCTGTTGGATGCATAATGACTGGATAACCAGGTTTCGTATAACTTTTTCCATTGGCACTACAAAGTGCTTCAAACACCGGTTTCATTACTGTGAGAAGGTTCGAAGGTAATTTCCACCCAAGAGGATCACCATAATAAAGTTTATCCATGTGGTGCTAAAAACAAAGTAAGTCCAGTGATTACCGTTTCCCAACTAAACGTTTCCGTCGCTAATTCATTTCACGTTCAGCGTGAAATGGACATATTTCAATGTGGGTAGTTTGCTAACAATAGCACTGCATAGTCGTTGCTTAGCTCTCACTGAATGGATAATAGCCTCAGAACAAACAGCAGAAAAATGTGTTGCACTGCTTCGGTTAATCATTTCAAGAACACCATCGATTATGTCACACGTTAACCAGCGACTACAGCATAACTTATCTGTTCCGCTATAATCCCGCTCGAGAATACAGTGGAGTTTGCCGAAGACAACCAAATGTGCTCCATGAATGTCCTTGCATCAGAAATAATTGATTGACAAGAGCGCATAGATAACAGTTGATTAAACCACGTTTCTTCATCTTGCACCTCCTTTTTTGTTGTCTTGATCTCATATTGATGAACGAAATAAGCAATGTCATCCCATGAAAATGTTCCAAAATTCTGCCATCTCGCAACTGGTTTACACTGCAGTTTTACTTCTTCTGATGCACCCTCATTCATTCGGTACAAAGCCGAACGAACTGTTTGACATGTGTTCAATGGAGGTATTTTCACCATCAAAGAAGTTGTGGCGCACCCAAAGCACTATTGACTGGTGGTACATCAATCGTTTTTGCAGCAATACGTGAAGACACAATAAAACCTCTAATTGCTTGAAGAAATAAAAACGATAAACAATAGCATGTGGTCGAAGATCGTCGGTGTGTCGAAAATACAATAGTGTGCATTAAAACCCACAAATTTAAAAATTTGTCACCTCGAATAACATACTTGTTTCGTCATTCTTATTGATATTTTTCAAAGGTAGTTAATACTTTTGCAAAAAAATATGACAGCTCTATTTTTTTTTATTATGAGATTAAAATTGACAAGTTAAAAAGCCGAATTAAGGCACTTTAAAAAAAATTTTTCATCCCTGGTATCAATTTCATACTACACACACATACGACACTCGCGGTACCTAAAATTATGTTAGAGCGCGCTCTGAAGCGTGCTTGCAGGTCAACTGTGTAAATAGCGAGTAATCTAATCGAAACACTTGGCCTGGAAAATTTTGTTTTAAACTTGAAAAAAAAAAAGCTATAAATAGAAATCTGGCCGGTTTGATTTTTGATTGCGCCACTTTCCAACAAGTAACAGCACCGCCCTGACAATTCCCGCCTTTCGATTGGCCAGTCATTAGAAACTTGTCAAAAACATGTCACATAATGATTATAACTTCACAGTTGGCGTGCAGCAAGGAGTGTTCACACGGCGAAAGTTTAATACCGCTAAATTAAATAAAGTTTGACCCTTGTAACAAAATCTTCAACCCAAACTCTACATTTTTCGCTCTGTGATAACTTCCCATAGCTTAAAGATGGCAAAAGCTCTAAACGAAGTCAATGTGTTTGTCGGGGAAGCTATCAAATGCCAAGTTATCATTTCTGATGAGCAAAAAGCTTTGGACCTTTCTGATGCAAGAAACAAAGTTATGCAAATTGTTAAGGAATTTCTTCCGGACAGCTTTATCTTCACAAAGCGAGTTGGAGATCAAGTTATTCCTGTTGCATCTGGTCAAGAAACAGTGGTTTCTTTGGGAAAGTCTTGTTCAAGATGAAGAAGGCACAGTTAATCTTTATCTCCAGGAGACAGCTAAGAGGCCTTTCAACACACCATCAAGTACTCCGAAACCAAAACGAATGCACCAAGAGCCCATGTTCAAGTACTTCCAAACCACTTGCACTAAGGTCTCAAGTTTAACTGCAGACTACAGCGCAGCACGTGGCCGTGTGTTTTTGTACTGCGAATCAAACATAGAGAGAGCCACAGACAGGAGGAAAGACTATTATAAATTTTGGAACCAGAAGGCGGAGGAGTTATGTTCATCACCAAGCTTTAACAAATACTCGAAGCAAGAGCTACATGGCATTATTGACAGCCACTGGTGAATGCAAGTTTATGTATCCAAGATCCCGAGACGGAACAAGCCTTGGTGAAATCTCTCTCGCTGGAAATCCGGGCAAACTTTTTGCGGGTCGAATGAAATAAAATTTTTTTTTTTCAATTTTCTTTTCTTCAGATCTCCCCAACCCAAAACATCACGCTGATATACAGGAAAGTTTGCAAAAGTAGTTTTTTGTGTTTCGGCGATAAGAACACGTTCCCAGTAGATATTGTGTTGAATTGTGAAATTGAAACTGGTCGGTTGAAGAGGCGATGTTTGTCGTGATGTTTTAGAGCCACTGAACCCGCATTTTATTGGCAACAGATAGAGGTCCTGAGGCGAATAAATAAAACTGATTATCCCAAAACTCGGGTATCCTACGGTACATAAAAAACAACTTGACATAGTTGGGTTCCCCTGAATAAACGAATTATCAAGCAAACTGGCTATGCGTTCAACTCGTATCTGTAATTTGTGTGGGTTGTGATTTGTGCCTTGATGGGAAGCTTCAGAGCCATTAGGGAACGAGTCATCATCTCTGAACGTTTTCTCAACTTTACTTCGCGATAATAGCACCAACAAAAAGGCCAACAAATACACAGATTTAACAGAGATCGGCATCTTTTTAACTTTCGGAAACACCTGAACACAGGCCGTCTGTCAAATTTACCACGCGAAAAGAGCGCCCGCTCAAAAAGACGACGCTGACCAGGAAGAGCGCTTTGCAAGTTGTGAGAACATCGTTTCTCGGTCCCAGGCCTTTTTTCTATCCCCCCCTGGCGCAATCAGTTTCAGTTTATGAAATATCTCAAGTTTGATTTCCCAATCAAGTGTTTCTTAAATCACAGGTAATCAAAGCGTTCTGTAAAAGTTCGCTTGGATCTTAAAATATATATTCGATCGAAAATAATTTCCACTTCACCTTCGAAAAGCTGTAAATAATCTGAATAACTTTGAGGGTTTTTAACACTTTTATTCACATAAATTTAAAGCTTTTCGATACATACAAACTTTTATCGCAAGCTTTGACTAGGCTGTGCTGAATTGCAGGATATCGCAGGTACCAATTTTTGGTAAATAATTTTAAAGGAGCGATCATTCCATTGACCATGCAAATAAATTGATCTTTGTTATTTAAACATTACGGAATCGTGCCCATTGAAAGCCGTCGGCCGAAAAATGTGGGGTACCCATGATGTTTTGCGCGCTGACAAAGGATACCGCTTCTTGCGGTTTCTTTTGTGATGTCTTGAAATTATCCTGGGTGTTTTGCGCATTGTTTCTGCGAGACAATAGCAACGGAAAGATGCAAACGGAATTGTTACGGCAAGACGAAACAAAACACTCGCTGAAAGTAATGCGTAACGCATTCGACTTTGGTTTTATTTTCCTGCGCTTTTAACAAAACCTGTAAGTCCGAATTTATGTATTTCTACTTAGCAGATAAATAATGATTTTAAATCCTATGTAGTGAAACATTTTTAGCTTTTCTTGGGCCCTGCGAATAAAGCGAATGCATTGTGTTAAAGGTTTCGAATTTCGCTTGACGTTGTTTTTGTCGGTATCCAAATGTATTACAACCCGACAAAACTAAAAAAATCTCACACGTGAAAGTCTTGCATGTTATTTTACTCTTCATATCTCTTTCTTGTCATTAACTTGAAAAAAATAATGACAATTTCATTCAACATTCCCGTTTTGAGAAGCCGATACGCCATGTATATGCGTTACAAAGTACTTTTCAAATCAGAGGTTTAAGTTTCGCTTCATTAGTCGCGTATGCAGATAATTCTGAACTCACGGGCGACAAGAAATAGTTGCGAAGGATCGGTTAAATTCTTGTTACTAACTACTGGTATAAAGATTTCAATAATATTATTATTCTTGGCCGAATTTCAATGAAGATATTTTATTCAGTCTCTCAATACCTTACCTAAATACTGTTTATGTTTTCGATGCGTAACATATTTCATATTAAGTTGAAAAGGTTTGTCGATTGTCCTCTAGTTTTTCCCAACCACAATGCCTCCGTTTTTGATCTATTCAGCTCTAATCCGCAACACTCTCTAAAAGCCGCTAACTTCTCGAAAAGCTTTTCAACTGACTTTTCGTCACGCACCAAGCATGAGGTGTCATCCGCGTATTGAGATAACTTATACTCCCTGCCTTTGAAATTTATACCGGTGATCAATTTGTCGTTTCTTATTGAATTTGCTAAAATTTCGACAGCAGTTACAAAAAGTACACCAGAACATAAACTGGCCCAAGAAGTGTGTTTGTCTAGGCATCTCTTTCTCATGTGATTCGGAAGCTTCAACAAAGGATAACTTTGAAAAAAAAATTTGTCGCCCTGGAAAAGTGTCTTAACGTCTGGTCCTCTAGGGATTTAACACTCTTTGGAAAAATAACCATTGTCAAAAGCTTAGCTCTTTCAAAAATAATTTTCATTTCCTCTGTTCTCAGCGTTCCCGCTGGTTTTGTCGATCAAGTGAACAAATCTGTATCCAACTTTATATGGAACCACAAACCACCCAAAATCAAGCACTCAACTATGATTGGAAGGATAAAAGACGGCGGACTCAGCATGCCTGATTTCGATATAATAGATAAATCTTTGAAGGCAGGATGGGTGAAACGTCTTTTAGACCCTCAAGCGCAATCTTGGAAGACAATACCGTTTAGCCTTTTAGACAGTGTAGGTGGTCCGTTGTTGTTTAAATGTAATTACTCGTTAAGAACTTTACCTGTGCTCCCTCTCCTGCCGCCTTTTTACCGAGACGTTCTCAGTGCTTGGGAGAGCATATCCAAGCACACAGTAAGGACAAAGAACGAAATCGAAAATGAGTTTTTGTGGAATAATCATGAAGTCACTATTGGCGGCAAATCTGTTTTTTATAAGCAATGGTATGATGCTGGCGTTAAGACCTTGCCAGACATCTTAGACAAGGAAGGAAAGTTCTTGACGTTTGCAGCATTCAAGGAAAAGTACAAAATTAACACAACCTTTTTGTGCTATATTGGCTTGTGTAATGCAATACCAAAGCATTGGAGGAAAGTCTTTGGATGTGATAACGAAAATTACTTGGTAGTTTCGGATGACTCAGTTCAGCCATTTAACAACTCACCTCCCACTTGCCGGCAAGCACGCGCGTTTTATGTATCTAAATCTTTCCAAAAACCTACATCAGAAGTTCGTCTTGTTGAGGCTGGCTTCACAGATCGGACAATTGAGGCGTTATACGTTCTTCCATTCAAGCTCACAAAAAACATAAAGCTTTCTATGTTTCAGTTTAAAATAAACCATCACATTCTGTACACTCGCGACAAACTTTTCAAGGCCAAAATTGCTGACAGTGCCTCCTGTCATGTGTGTGAATTGAAGCAGACCGTAGAGCATCTGTTTGCTGAATGCCAGCATGTCCACTCCTTCTGGAACCTTTTTACCTCTTGGTGGAACGATAATAACTCGCCCTCAGTGTCCTTGACCAATAATGATAAGATTTACGGATATCTCCCTGAGAATAGATCCTTCCATAAGTTTAATCTTTGCCTGATTGTCGCTCGTTTTTATATCTACACCGCAGCCAAAGAAAGCGAACCATATAGTTTCTTAGCCTTTAAAGCTTTTCTGAAACACAAATTATCTATAGAGCCTTCAAGTGTCCGTGAATCCCTGAGCCTTTAGCCGCAAACAAGCTTGATATAGCAGTTGTATTTTGTCTGTTCCTTTTATTTCAGTTCTGTAACGTTGTTCTTTGTTTGTTAATATTGTATATTGTATTGTACTTATCAATAAACTTCAATTAAACTAAAAAAAAAATTAAAAAAAAATATTTCATATTAACATTTGTCACCTTTTGTAGACAAACGCATCAAGGACACTGGCCTGTGTTCTAATTAATCGATTTTTGGCATTAAAATAGCCTTTTCTAGACAATATAATGTATTTCTGTTTAATAGAAATTTCAAGGAAAGCACGGGCTTGTAGTGCAATGTAGTGCAAATCGCTTTTGCGATGCAGTCACGCAACATGCGTCAATAAACTTGACCGAATTATCCTTGCGAGAGACCTATTGTTCTTCTGTTGTCTGCTGAATAATAGACTTGTTGCACCTATTTTCGCCTAGAAATAATAGCTATACACAGGGGAACGTTTGATTGACAACAAAATTTGCATCTTTGATCGACGTGTTTCAATGGGCGCAATTCCGTAATGAATGTTGCCACTTTTTAATATATCTTTGTTTTTGCTATAATTCCTCTTTACTTTAGTGTCGTTAAGACCGGTTATTCAAGTACCCCGAACTTCATCAGCTCTATCCACACCGGCATATGTCTTAAGTTACGAAGATGGAGGAGATGGAGGCTTCAAATTCAAGTTACTTTACAGTACAAGCTCTTCTTGCGACCACCACCGTAAGGGACGGACCCATTACCTGTGGGAAATTATTATGACGAATTAAGCCGTTTTTTGGTATGTATATACCAACTATTTTAAGGCCGTTATCGTGGTCGTTAATAGTATCATTTTTCTATAATATACCGAACTAAACGCAGCCGTTATCTCACGACTTAACAGCCGACCCTTTCTTTCCTTTATATTTCCGAACTAAACGAGGCCATTATCCCAAAACTTAACGGCCGACTCTTCTTTCCTTCATATTTAACATAACTAAATGCGGCCGTTATCTTAGGACTTAGCGGCCGACTCTTCTTTCCTTCATATAACCGAACTAAACGCAGCCGTTATCCTAGGACTTAACGGCTGACTCTTCTTTCCTTCATATAACATAACTAAACGCGGCCGTTATCCCACGACTTAACGGCCGACTCTTCTTTCCTTCATATTTAACATAACTAAATGCGGCCGTTATCCCAGGACTTAACGGCCGACTCTTCTTTCCTTCATATAACATAACTAAACGTGGACGTTATCCCAGGACTTAACGGCCGACTCTTCTTTCCTTCATATTTAACATAACTAAATGCGGCCGTTATCTTAGGACTTAACGGCCGACTCTTCTTTCCTTCATATAACCGAACTAAACGCGGCCGTTATCCTAGGACTTAACGGCTGACTCTTCTTTCCTTCATATAACATAACTAAACGCGGCCGTCATCCCAAAACTTAACAGCCGACTCTTCTTTCCTTCATATGACATAACTAAACGCGGCCGTTATCCCAGGACTTAACGGCCGACTCTTTTTTCCTTCATATTTAACATAACTAAATGCGGCCGTTATCCCAGGACTTAACGGCCGACTCTTCTTTCCTTCATATAACATAACTAAACGTGGACGTTATCCCAGGACTTAACAGCCAACTCTTCTTTCCTTCATATGACATAACTAAACGCGGCCGTTATCCCAAAACTTAACGGCCGACTCTTCTTTCCTTCATATGTAACATAACTAAATGCGGCCGTTATCTTAGGACTTAACGGCCGACTCTTCTTTCCTTCATATAACATACCTAAATGCGGCCGTTATCCCAGGACTTAACGGCCGACTCTTCTTTCCTTCATATAACCTAACTAAATGCGGCCTTTATCCCAGGACTTAACGGCCGACTCTTCTTTCCTTCATATAACAGAACTAAACACGGCCGTTATCCCAAAACTTAACGGCCGACTCTTCTTTCCTTCATATAACAGAACTCGGGCTCCGTGGTCAGATAAAACGCAAGTTCATTAAGAGACTGTCGATATGATATCATTTCACATAAACGTTTATGTCGTTTATGCTGAAATCACGAGTTTAAGTCAATAAAGTTAAACAGTCGATAAGCTTACTGTTCGACTCATCAGAGCAGTATTGGTGTCAAAAAAGGTTTACTTTGCAAATATACGAAATAATTTGTTGCAATAAAAGTATATTAGATGATTTAGTATGTGTATTGTTAATATTAATCTAATTCTACTTGCTATTTACTATGTAAATGCTGTGAGCTTCAGCTGACCACATCAATGTAATGGGAAACTGTTAGAGATTAAATTTGTAGATGTAGATGAAGAGTGTAAAACAAAAGTTAACCATTTTTAATGCATCCGTTAAATCATGCAACCGAAGAATGTATACACAAGAACTACCGTATCTACAGCGTATTGTATGATAGCAGCTTCTCGAGGCTCTTGATGTCATGAAATGCCGACAGCCTGTAAGCTAGTTATAAATAAGTGTAAAGCGAAACATTGAATTTAATAAGTCTTTGAAGACTGTTACAGCTCGTAGCAGATATAGAAAGCAGAGTGAAGACGTGCTCTGATATGATCTATAAATCATTGATGTCGCAACTTGATCTCAGTGCAGATCTTGGATGCATTTCTCACCTACACGTACTTAACAAATTGACTAACACAACACTTTGAATGTCATAAGATGTTGATTCGATCACAGCCTTGAAACATAACTGACTATGCGAGTGTTGCAATGACAATATTACTCTATTGGCTGGACTTCATAGATCAGATGCATACTCGACGAAGGAATGATTGCGACATACGATATTGATCATCTATACAAACGCTGCGTATGAGTTAGTTCGTCTTTACGTTTTAAAAATCTAACAATTTAGAATCTAAAAACATACCTGTATCTACGGGCAGATGTTTTAAGAAGAAAACATGTAAAACGATTTAGTGCACATTGGTAGATTCGTAGCTCACTGAATGTGAAAGAGGAAACGGACATGAAGGGGAATTCTTTTAAAAGGTGCGGCTTTGATGGATGGATGACGTCGTCCCTCTGGGAAATGTCACCCGATACTTTTTAATGAATAAACAATGACAGCAATCAATCAATCAGGAGCCATAATCAGGGATGGAGACCTTTTTCCCGTCCAATATTATTAGGGCTATTTTTGCGCCATCGCGCGTGACACGCGCGTGTCTGCGCGGATGCCACGTTTGAGAAATTGAACAAATGGCGTCCAAATTTGTACTTTTAGGTTGGATTTTACTCAGTGAGCGCTTTTATAGATTAAGACTCCCACAGAGAACGCGAAACCCTCAATTAGGGAAAGTTTGAATGAAGACATATCACATGACCCGCACGAAAAGACCAAAAGGCTCCAAAATTGTGGCGCTGTGTCACTTGAGTTGAATGAATGAAATTATAGCGAAGAAGTAAATGAGAGTAAAAGTTGAAAAGTCTTTCCTGGGCTGCGATCTTCAGCTAAATCTTGCAGTCATTTCAAGCAAAATGAATCCAGTAAACTGCCTAAACTGTTAAAGCTATTTTGTTACGCTGGATGGTTGAAAAAGTCTATAATAGATGCCATCACTAAATATTTGTCTTTCTAGCTCTCAAAACCGACATTTTCTATAAAAAAATCTTGATGTTTGTCGAATATTGTTCATTTGTAATAAAGATGAGTTGATAAAAAATTAACGAAACTGCAAATACCGTGAACGATCTGTTGCATAAC
This sequence comes from Dendrophyllia cribrosa, assembly GCA_024195265.1. Taxonomy (NCBI): domain Eukaryota; kingdom Metazoa; phylum Cnidaria; class Anthozoa; order Scleractinia; family Dendrophylliidae; genus Dendrophyllia; species Dendrophyllia cribrosa. Next base: position 33,713,942 of record JAJLRJ010000002.1, read on the forward strand.
ATTGGATCAGTACTCAGGACTGATCAAACAATGTAAAAAAGGCATTCGAAATGGCACTATGGTTGACCAGACCTGACATGATCAGCGCTCAATACTAGAAAGCAGACGCAGACAGCTGTTTCAGGCTTGTTGGCCTTTGTCAGTGCACTATAGCTGACACATAATGAGAGTCGAATGACACTTCACCTATCTCATATATGTAGCTGGTCTGGTTATTCATTTTCAACTTCATTAGATTGGCACAAAAAACAAATTCTTAAAATTTCGGGAGTTTTGGGAACAGTGTGTCTCCCTGTTTCAATACGAAGTCGATGATTCCCCAAGCGAAATTTATTAATGGCAGTTCTGTGTAGAGGATTATTTATAGTTATCCCAGGACTTAACGGCCGACTCTTCTTTCCTTCATATTTAACATAACTAAATGCGGCCGTTATCCCAGGACTTAACGGCCGACTCTTCTTTCCTTCATATAACATAACTAAACGTGGACGTTATCCCAGGACTTAACGGCCGACTCTTCTTTCCTTCATATAACCGAACTAAACGCGGCCGTTATCCTAGGACTTAACGGCTGACTCTTCTTTCCTTCATATAACATAACTAAACGCGGCCGTCATCCCAAAACTTAACAGCCGACTCTTCTTTCCTTCATATGACATAACTAAACGCGGCCGTTATCCCAGGACTTAACGGCCGACTCTTTTTTCCTTCATATTTAACATAACTAAATGCGGCCGTTATCCCAGGACTTAACGGCCGACTCTTCTTTCCTTCATATAACATAACTAAACGTGGACGTTATCCCAGGACTTAACAGCCAACTCTTCTTTCCTTCATATGACATAACTAAACGCGGCCGTTATCCCAAAACTTAACGGCCGACTCTTCTTTCCTTCATATTTAACATAACTAAATGCGGCCGTTATCTTAGGACTTAACGGCCGACTCTTCTTTCCTTCATATAACATACCTAAATGCGGCCGTTATCCCAGGACTTAACGGCCGACTCTTCTTTCCTTCATATAACCTAACTAAATGCGGCCTTTATCCCAGGACTTAACGGCCGACTCTTCTTTCCTTCATATAACAGAACTAAACACGGCCGTTATCCCAAAACTTAACGGCCGACTCTTCTTTCCTTCATATAACAGAACTCGGGCTCCGTGGTCAGATAAAACGCAAGTTCATTAAGAGACTGTCGATATGATATCATTTGACATAAACGTTTATGTCGTTTATGCTGAAATCACGAGTTTAAGTCAATAAAGTTAAACAGTCGATAAGCTTACTGTTCGACTCATCAGAGCAGTATTGGTGTCAAAAAAGGTTTACTTTGCAAATATACGAAATAATTTGTTGCAATAAAAGTATATTAGATGATTTAGTATGTGTATTGTTAATATTAATCTAATTCTACTTGCTATTTACTATGTAAATGCTGTGAGCTTCAGCTGACCACATCAATGTAATGGGAAACTGTTAGAGATTAAATTTGTAGATGTAGATGAAGAGTGTAAAACAAAAGTTAACCATTTTTAATGCATCCGTTAAATCATGCAACCGAAGAATGTATACACAAGAACTACCGTATCTACAGCGTATTGTATGATAGCAGCTTCTCGAGGCTCTTGATGTCATGAAATGCCGACAGCCTGTAAGCTAGTTATAAATAAGTGTAAAGCGAAACATTGAATTTAATAAGTCTTTGAAGACTGTTACAGCTCGTAGCAGATATAGAAAGCAGAGTGAAGACGTGCTCTGATATGATCTATAAATCATTGATGTCGCAACTTGATCTCAGTGCAGATCTTGGATGCATTTCTCACCTACACGTACTTAACAAATTGACTAACACAACACTTTGAATGTCATAAGATGTTGATTCGATCACAGCCTCGAAACATAACTGACTATGCGAGTGTTGCAATGACAATATTACTCTATTGGCTGGACTTCATAGATCAGATGCATACTCGACGAAGGAATGATTGCGACATACGATATTGATCATCTATACAAACGCTGCGTATGAGTTAGTTCGTCTTTACGTTTTAAAAATCTAACAATTTAGAATCTAAAAACATACCTGTATCTACGGGCAGATGTTTTAAGAAGAAAACATGTAAAACGATTTAGTGCACATTGGTAGATTCGTAGCTCACTGAATGTGAAAGAGGAAACGGACATGAAGGGGAATTCTTTTAAAAGGTGCGGCTTTGATGGATGGATGACGTCGTCCCTCTGGGAAATGTCACCCGATACTTTTTAATGAATAAACAATGACAGCAATCAATCAATCAGGAGCCATAATCAGGGATGGAGACCTTTTTCCCGTCCAATATTATTAGGGCTATTTTTGCGCCATCGCGCGTGACACGCGCGTGTCTGCGCGGATGCCACGTTTGAGAAATTGAACAAATGGCGTCCAAATTTGTACTTTTAGGTTGGATTTTACTCAGTGAGCGCTTTTATAGATTAAGACTCCCACAGAGAACGCGAAACCCTCAATTAGGGAAAGTTTGAATGAAGACATATCACATGACCCGCACGAAAAGACCAAAAGGCTCCAAAATTGTGGCGCTGTGTCACTTGAGTTGAATGAATGAAATTATAGCGAAGAAGTAAATGAGAGTAAAAGTTGAAAAGTCTTTCCTGGGCTGCGATCTTCAGCTAAATCTTGCAGTCATTTCAAGCAAAATGAATCCAGTAAACTGCCTAAACTGTTAAAGCTATTTTGTTACGCTGGATGGTTGAAAAAGTCTATAATAGATGCCATCACTAAATATTTGTCTTTCTAGCTCTCAAAACCGACATTTTCTATAAAAAAATCTTGATGTTTGTCGAATATTGTTCATTTGTAATAAAGATGAGTTGATAAAAAATTAACGAAACTGCAAATACCGTGAACGATCTGTTGCATAACATTGGATCAGTACTCAGGACTGATCAAACAATGTAAAAAAGGCATTCGAAATGGCACTATGGTTGACCAGACCTGACATGATCAGCGCTCAATACTAGAAAGCAGACGCAGACAGCTGTTTCAGGCTTGTTGGCCTTTGTCAGTGCACTATAGCTGACACATAATGAGAGTCGAATGACACTTCACCTATCTCATATATGTAGCTGGTCTGGTTATTCATTTTCAACTTCATTAGATTGGCACAAAAAACAAATTCTTAAAATTTCGGGAGTTTTGGGAACAGTGTGTCTCCCTGTTTCAATACGAAGTCGATGATTCCCCAAGCGAAATTTATTAATGGCAGTTCTGTGTAGAGGATTATTTATAGTTATCCCAGGACTTAACGGCCGACTCTTCTTTCCTTCATATTTAACATAACTAAATGCGGCCGTTATCCCAGGACTTAACGGCCGACTCTTCTTTCCTTCATATAACATAACTAAACGTGGACGTTATCCCAGGACTTAACGGCCGACTCTTCTTTCCTTCATATAACCGAACTAAACGCGGCCGTTATCCTAGGACTTAACGGCTGACTCTTCTTTCCTTCATATAACATAACTAAACGCGGCCGTTATCCCAAAACTTAACAGCCGACTTTTTCTTTCCTTCATATAACATAACTAAACGTGGCCGTTATCCCAGGACTTCACGGCCGACTCTTCTTTCCTTCATATAACATACCTAAATGCGGCCGTTATCCCAGGACTTAACGGCCGACTCTTCTTTCCTTCATATAACCTAACTAAATGCGGCCTTTATCCCAGGACTTAACGGCCGACTCTTCTTTCCTTCATATAACAGAACTAAACACGGCCGTTATCCCAAAACTTAACGGCCGACTCTTCTTTCCTTCATATAACAGAACTCGGGCTCCGTGGTCAGATAAAACGCAAGTTCATTAAGAGACTGTCGATATGATATCATTTCACATAAACGTTTATGTCGTTTATGCTGAAATCACGAGTTTAAGTCAATAAAGTTAAACAGTCGATAAGCTTACTGTTCGACTCATCAGAGCAGTATTGGTGTCAAAAAAGGTTTACTTTGCAAATATACGAAATAATTTGTTGCAATAAAAGTATATTAGATGATTTAGTATGTGTATTGTTAATATTAATCTAATTCTACTTGCTATTTAGTATGTAAATGCTGTGAGCTTCAGCTGACCACATCAATGTAATGGGAAACTGTTAGAGATTAAATTTGTAGATGTAGATGAAGAGTGTAAAACAAAAGTTAACCATTTTTAATGCATCCGTTAAATCATGCAACCGAAGAATGTATACACAAGAACTACCGTATCTACAGCGTATTGTATGATAGCAGCTTCTCGAGGCTCTTGATGTCATGAAATGCCGACAGCCTGTAAGTAAGCTAGTTATAAATAAGTGTAAAGCGAAACATTGAATTTAATAAGTCTTTGAAGACTGTTACAGCTCGTAGCAGATATAGAAAGCAGAGTGAAGACGTGCTCTGATATGATCTATAAATCATTGATGTCGCAACTTGATCTCAGTGCAGATCTTGGATGCATTTCTCACCTACACGTACTTAACAAATTGACTAACACAACACTTTGAATGTCATAAGATGTTGATTCGATCACAGCCTCGAAACATAACTGACTATGCGAGTGTTGCAATGACAATATTACTCTATTGGCTGGACTTCATAGATCAGATGCATACTCGACGAAGGAATGATTGCGACATACGATATTGATCATCTATACAAACGCTGCGTATGAGTTAGTTCGTCTTTACGTTTTAAAAATCTAACAATTTAGAATCTAAAAACATACCTGTATCTACGGGCAGATGTTTTAAGAAGAAAACATGTAAAACGATTTAGTGCACATTGGTAGATTCGTAGCTCACTGAATGTGAAAGAGGAAACAGACATGAAGGGGAATTCTTTTAAAAGGTGCGGCTTTGATGGATGGATGACGTCGTCCCTCTGGGAAATGTCACCCGATACTTTTTAATGAATAAACAATGACAGCAATCAATCAATCAGGAGCCATAATCAGGGATGGAGACCTTTTTCCCGTCCAATATTATTAGGGCTATTTTTGCGCCATCGCGCGTGACACGCGCATGTCTGCGCGGATGCCACGTTTGAGAAATTGAACAAATGGCGTCCAAATTTGTACTTTTAGGTTGGATTTTACTCAGTGAGCGCTTTTATAGATTAAGACTCCCACAGAGAACGCGAAACCCTCAATTAGGGAAAGTTTGAATGAAGACATATCACATGACCCGCACGAAAAGACCAAAAGGCTCCAAAATTGTGGCGCTGTGTCACTTGAGTTGAATGAATGAAATTATAGCGAAGAAGTAAATGAGAGTAAAAGTTGAAAAGTCTTTCCTGAGCTGCGATCTTCAGCTAAATCTTGCAGTCATTTCAAGCAAAATGAATCCAGTAAACTGCCTAAACTGTTAAAGCTATTTTGTTACGCTGGATGGTTGAAAAAGTCTATAATAGATGCCATCACTAAATATTTGTCTTTCTAGCTCTCAAAACCGACATTTTCTATAAAAACATCTGGATGTTTGTCGAATATTGTTCATTTGTAATAAAGATGAGTTGATAAAAAATCAACGAAACTGCAAATACCGTGAACGATCTGTTGCATAACATTGGATCAGTACTCAGGACTGATCAAACAATGTAAAAAAGGCATTCGAAATGGCACTATGGTTGACCAGACCTGACATGATCAGCACTCAATACTAGAAAGCAGACGCAGACAGCTGTTTCAGGCTTGTTGGCCTTTGTCAGTGCACCATAGCTGACACATAATGAGAGTCGAATGACACTTCACCTATCTCATATATGTAGCTGGTCTGGTTATTCATTTTCAACTTCATTAGATTGGCACAAAAAACAAATTCTTAAAATTTCGGGAGTTTTGGGAACAGTGTGTCTCCCTGTTTCAATACGAAGTCGATGATTCCCCAAGCGAAATTTATTAATGGCAGTTCTGTGTAGAGGATTATTTATAGTTATCCCAGGACTTAACGGCCGACTCTTCTTTCCTTCATATTTAACATAACTAAATGCGGCCGTTATCCCAGGACTTAACGGCCGACTCTTCTTTCCTTCATATAACATAACTAAACGTGGACGTTATCCCAGGACTTAACGGCCGACTCTTCTTTCCTTCATATAACCGAACTAAACGCGGCCGTTATCCTAGGACTTAACGGCTGACTCTTCTTTCCTTCATATAACATAACTAAACGCGGCCGTTATCCCAAAACTTAACAGCCGACTTTTTCTTTCCTTCATATAACATAACTAAACGTGGCCGTTATCCCAGGACTTCACGGCCGACTCTTCTTTCCTTCATATAACATACCTAAATGCGGCCGTTATCCCAGGACTTAACGGCCGACTCTTCTTTCCTTCATATAACCTAACTAAATGCGGCCTTTATCCCAGGACTTAACGGCCGACTCTTCTTTCCTTCATATAACAGAACTAAACACGGCCGTTATCCCAAAACTTAACGGCCGACTCTTCTTTCCTTCATATAACAGAACTCGGGCTCCGTGGTCAGATAAAACGCAAGTTCATTAAGAGACTGTCGATATGATATCATTTCACATAAACGTTTATGTCGTTTATGCTGAAATCACGAGTTTAAGTCAATAAAGTTAAACAGTCGATAAGCTTACTGTTCGACTCATCAGAGCAGTATTGGTGTCAAAAAAGGTTTACTTTGCAAATATACGAAATAATTTGTTGCAATAAAAGTATATTAGATGATTTAGTATGTGTATTGTTAATATTAATCTAATTCTACTTGCTATTTACTATGTAAATGCTGTGAGCTTCAGCTGACCACATCAATGTAATGGGAAACTGTTAGAGATTAAATTTGTAGATGTAGATGAAGAGTGTAAAACAAAAGTTAACCATTTTTAATGCATCCGTTAAATCATGCAACCGAAGAATGTATACACAAGAACTACCGTATCTACAGCGTCTTGTATGATAGCAGCTTCTCGAGGCTCTTGATGTCATGAAATGCCGACAGCCTGTAAGTAAGCTAGTTATAAATAAGTGTAAAGCGAAACATTGAATTTAATAAGTCTTTGAAGACTGTTACAGCTCGTAGCAGATATAGAAAGCAGAGTGAAGACGTGCTCTGATATGATCTATAAATCATTGATGTCGCAACTTGATCTCAGTGCAGATCTTGGATGCATTTCTCACCTACACGTACTTAACAAATTGACTAACACAACACTTTGAATGTCATAAGATGTTGATTCGATCACAGCCTCGAAACATAACTGACTATGCGAGTGTTGCAATGACAATATTACTCTATTGGCTGGACTTCATAGATCAGATGCATACTCGACGAAGGAATGATTGCGACATACGATATTGATCATCTATACAAACGCTGCGTATGAGTTAGTTCGTCTTTACGTTTTAAAAATCTAACAATTTAGAATCTAAAAACATACCTGTATCTACGGGCAGATGTTTTAAGAAGAAAACATGTAAAACGATTTAGTGCACATTGGTAGATTCGTAGCTCACTGAATGTGAAAGAGGAAACAGACATGAAGGGGAATTCTTTTAAAAGGTGCGGCTTTGATGGATGGATGACGTCGTCCCTCTGGGAAATGTCACCCGATACTTTTTAATGAATAAACAATGACAGCAATCAATCAATCAGGAGCCATAATCAGGGATGGAGACCTTTTTCCCGTCCAATATTATTAGGGCTATTTTTGCGCCATCGCGCGTGACACGCGCGTGTCTGCGCGGATGCCACGTTTGAGAAATTGAACAAATGGCGTCCAAATTTGTACTTTTAGGTTGGATTTTACTCAGTGAGCGCTTTTATAGATTAAGACTCCCACAGAGAACGCGAAACCCTCAATTAGGGAAAGTTTGAATGAAGACATATCACATGACCCGCACGAAAAGACCAAAAGGCTCCAAAATTGTGGCGCTGTGTCACTTGAGTTGAATGAATGAAATTATAGCGAAGAAGTAAATGAGAGTAAAAGTTGAAAAGTCTTTCCTGGGCTGCGATCTTCAGCTAAATCTTGCAGTCATTTCAAGCAAAATGAATCCAGTAAACTGCCTAAACTGTTAAAGCTATTTTGTTACGCTGGATGGTTGAAAAAGTCTATAATAGATGCCATCACTAAATATTTGTCTTTCTAGCTCTCAAAACCGACATTTTCTATAAAAAAATCTTGATGTTTGTCGAATATTGTTCATTTGTAATAAAGATGAGTTGATAAAAAATCAACGAAACTGCAAATACCGTGAACGATCTGTTGCATAACATTGGATCAGTACTCAGGACTGATCAAACAATGTAAAAAAGGCATTCGAAATGGCACTATGGTTGACCAGACCTGACATGATCAGCGCTCAATACTAGAAAGCAGACGCAGACAGCTGTTTCAGGCTTGTTGGCCTTTGTCAGTGCACTATAGCTGACACATAATGAGAGTCGAATGACACTTCACCTATCTCATATATGTAGCTGGTCTGGTTATTCATTTTCAACTTCATTAGATTGGCACAAAAAACAAATTCTTAAAATTTCGGGAGTTTTGGGAACAGTGTGTCTCCCTGTTTCAATACGAAGTCGATGATTCCCCAAGCGAAATTTATTAATGGCAGTTCTGTGTAGAGGATTATTTATAGTTATCCCAGGACTTAACGGCCGACTCTTCTTTCCTTCATATTTAACATAACTAAATGCGGCCGTTATCCCAGGACTTAACGGCCGACTCTTCTTTCCTTCATATAACATAACTAAACGTGGACGTTATCCCAGGACTTAACGGCCGACTCTTCTTTCCTTCATATAACCGAACTAAACGCGGCCGTTATCCTAGGACTTAACGGCTGACTCTTCTTTCCTTCATATAACATAACTAAACGCGGCCGTTATCCCAAAACTTAACAGCCGACTTTTTCTTTCCTTCATATAACATAACTAAACGTGGCCGTTATCCCAGGACTTCACGGCCGACTCTTCTTTCCTTCATATAACATACCTAAATGCGGCCGTTATCCCAGGACTTAACGGCCGACTCTTCTTTCCTTCATATAACCTAACTAAATGCGGCCTTTATCCCAGGACTTAACGGCCGACTCTTCTTTCCTTCATATAACAGAACTAAACACGGCCGTTATCCCAAAACTTAACGGCCGACTCTTCTTTCCTTCATATAACAGAACTCGGGCTCCGTGGTCAGATAAAACGCAAGTTCATTAAGAGACTGTCGATATGATATCATTTGACATAAACGTTTATGTCGTTTATGCTGAAATCACGAGTTTAAGTCAATAAAGTTAAACAGTCGATAAGCTTACTGTTCGACTCATCAGAGCAGTATTGGTGTCAAAAAAGGTTTACTTTGCAAATATACGAAATAATTTGTTGCAATAAAAGTATATTAGATGATTTAGTATGTGTATTGTTAATATTAATCTAATTCTACTTGCTATTTACTATGTAAATGCTGTGAGCTTCAGCTGACCACATCAATGTAATGGGAAACTGTTAGAGATTAAATTTGTAGATGTAGATGAAGAGTGTAAAACAAAAGTTAACCATTTTTAATGCATCCGTTAAATCATGCAACCGAAGAATGTATACACAAGAACTACCGTATCTACAGCGTCTTGTATGATAGCAGCTTCTCGAGGCTCTTGATGTCATGAAATGCCGACAGCCTGTAAGTAAGCTAGTTATAAATAAGTGTAAAGCGAAACATTGAATTTAATAAGTCTTTGAAGACTGTTACAGCTCGTAGCAGATATAGAAAGCAGAGTGAAGACGTGCTCTGATATGATCTATAAATCATTGATGTCGCAACTTGATCTCAGTGCAGATCTTGGATGCATTTCTCACCTACACGTACTTAACAAATTGACTAACACAACACTTTGAATGTCATAAGATGTTGATTCGATCACAGCCTCGAAACATAACTGACTATGCGAGTGTTGCAATGACAATATTACTCTATTGGCTGGACTTCATAGATCAGATGCATACTCGACGAAGGAATGATTGCGACATACGATATTGATCATCTATACAAACGCTGCGTATGAGTTAGTTCGTCTTTACGTTTTAAAAATCTAACAATTTAGAATCTAAAAACATACCTGTATCTACGGGCAGATGTTTTAAGAAGAAAACATGTAAAACGATTTAGTGCACATTGGTAGATTCGTAGCTCACTGAATGTGAAAGAGGAAACAGACATGAAGGGGAATTCTTTTAAAAGGTGCGGCTTTGATGGATGGATGACGTCGTCCCTCTGGGAAATGTCACCCGATACTTTTTAATGAATAAACAATGACAGCAATCAATCAATCAGGAGCCATAATCAGGGATGGAGACCTTTTTCCCGTCCAATATTATTAGGGCTATTTTTGCGCCATCGCGCGTGACACGCGCGTGTCTGCGCGGATGCCACGTTTGAGAAATTGAACAAATGGCGTCCAAATTTGTACTTTTAGGTTGGATTTTACTCAGTGAGCGCTTTTATAGATTAAGACTCCCACAGAGAACGCGAAACCCTCAATTAGGGAAAGTTTGAATGAAGACATATCACATGACCCGCACGAAAAGACCAAAAGGCTCCAAAATTGTGGCGCTGTGTCACTTGAGTTGAATGAATGAAATTATAGCGAAGAAGTAAATGAGAGTAAAAGTTGAAAAGTCTTTCCTGAGCTGCGATCTTCAGCTAAATCTTGCAGTCATTTCAAGCAAAATGAATCCAGTAAACTGCCTAAACTGTTAAAGCTATTTTGTTACGCTGGATGGTTGAAAAAGTCTATAATAGATGCCATCACTAAATATTTGTCTTTCTAGCTCTCAAAACCGACATTTTCTATAAAAAAATCTTGATGTTTGTCGAATATTGTTCATTTGTAATAAAGATGAGTTGATAAAAAATCAACGAAACTGCAAATACCGTGAACGATCTGTTGCATAACATTGGATCAGTACTCAGGACTGATCAAACAATGTAAAAAAGGCATTCGAAATGGCACTATGGTTGACCAGACCTGACATGATCAGCGCTCAATACTAGAAAGCAGACGCAGACAGCTGTTTCAGGCTTGTTGGCCTTTGTCAGTGCACCATAGCTGACACATAATGAGAGTCGAATGACACTTCACCTATCTCATATATGTAGCTGGTCTGGTTATTCATTTTCAACTTCATTAGATTGGCACAAAAAACAAATTCTTAAAATTTCGGGAGTTTTGGGAACAGTGTGTCTCCCTGTTTCAATACGAAGTCGATGATTCCCCAAGCGAAATTTATTAATGGCAGTTCTGTGTAGAGGATTATTTATAGTTATCCCAGGACTTAACGGCCGACTCTTCTTTCCTTCATATTTAACATAACTAAATGCGGCCGTTATCCCAGGACTTAACGGCCGACTCTTCTTTCCTTCATATAACATAACTAAACGTGGACGTTATCCCAGGACTTAACGGCCGACTCTTCTTTCCTTCATATAACCGAACTAAACGCGGCCGTTATCCTAGGACTTAACGGCTGACTCTTCTTTCCTTCATATAACATAACTAAACGCGGCCGTTATCCCAAAACTTAACAGCCGACTTTTTCTTTCCTTCATATAACATAACTAAACGTGGCCGTTATCCCAGGACTTCACGGCCGACTCTTCTTTCCTTCATATAACATACCTAAATGCGGCCGTTATCCCAGGACTTAACGGCCGACTCTTCTTTCCTTCATATAACCTAACTAAATGCGGCCTTTATCCCAGGACTTAACAGCCGACTCTTCTTTCCTTCATATAACAGAACTAAACACGGCCGTTATCCCAAAACTTAACGGCCGACTCTTCTTTCCTTCATATAACAGAACTCGGGCTCCGTGGTCAGATAAAACGCAAGTTCATTAAGAGACTGTCGATATGATATCATTTCACATAAACGTTTATGTCGTTTATGCTGAAATCACGAGTTTAAGTCAATAAAGTTAAACAGTCGATAAGCTTACTGTTCGACTCATCAGAGCAGTATTGGTGTCAAAAAAGGTTTACTTTGCAAATATACGAAATAATTTGTTGCAATAAAAGTATATTAGATGATTTAGTATGTGTATTGTTAATATTAATCTAATTCTACTTGCTATTTACTATGTAAATGCTGTGAGCTTCAGCTGACCACATCAATGTAATGGGAAACTGTTAGAGATTAAATTTGTAGATGTAGATGAAGAGTGTAAAACAAAAGTTAACCATTTTTAATGCATCCGTTAAATCATGCAACCGAAGAATGTATACACAAGAACTACCGTATCTACAGCGTATTGTATGATAGCAGCTTCTCGAGGCTCTTGATGTCATGAAATGCCGACAGCCTGTAAGTAAGCTAGTTATAAATAAGTGTAAAGCGAAACATTGAATTTAATAAGTCTTTGAAGACTGTTACAGCTCGTAGCAGATATAGAAAGCAGAGTGAAGACGTGCTCTGATATGATCTATAAATCATTGATGTCGCAACTTGATCTCAGTGCAGATCTTGGATGCATTTCTCACCTACACGTACTTAACAAATTGACTAACACAACACTTTGAATGTCATAAGATGTTGATTCGATCACAGCCTCGAAACATAACTGACTATGCGAGTGTTGCAATGACAATATTACTCTATTGGCTGGACTTCATAGATCAGATGCATACTCGACGAAGGAATGATTGCGACATACGATATTGATCATCTATACAAACGCTGCGTATGAGTTAGTTCGTCTTTACATTTTAAAAATCTAACAATTTAGAATCTAAAAACATACCTGTATCTACGGGCAGATGTTTTAAGAAGAAAACATGTAAAACGATTTAGTGCACATTGGTAGATTCGTAGCTCACTGAATGTGAAAGAGGAAACAGACATGAAGGGGAATTCTTTTAAAAGGTGCGGCTTTGATGGATGGATGACGTCGTCCCTCTGGGAAATGTCACCCGATACTTTTTAATGAATAAACAATGACAGCAATCAATCAATCAGGAGCCATAATCAGGGATGGAGACCTTTTTCCCGTCCAATATTATTAGGGCTATTTTTGCGCCATCGCGCGTGACACGCGCATGTCTGCGCGGATGCCACGTTTGAGAAATTGAACAAATGGCGTCCAAATTTGTACTTTTAGGTTGGATTTTACTCAGTGAGCGCTTTTATAGATTAAGACTCCCACAGAGAACGCGAAACCCTCAATTAGGGAAAGTTTGAATGAAGACATATCACATGACCCGCACGAAAAGACCAAAAGGCTCCAAAATTGTGGCGCTGTGTCACTTGAGTTGAATGAATGAAATTATAGCGAAGAAGTAAATGAGAGTAAAAGTTGAAAAGTCTTTCCTGAGCTGCGATCTTCAGCTAAATCTTGCAGTCATTTCAAGCAAAATGAATCCAGTAAACTGCCTAAACTGTTAAAGCTATTTTGTTACGCTGGATGGTTGAAAAAGTCTATAATAGATGCCATCACTAAATATTTGTCTTTCTAGCTCTCAAAACCGACATTTTCTATAAAAAAATCTTGATGTTTGTCGAATATTGTTCATTTGTAATAAAGATGAGTTGATAAAAAATCAACGAAACTGCAAATACCGTGAACGATCTGTTGCATAACATTGGATCAGTACTCAGGACTGATCAAACAATGTAAAAAAGGCATTCGAAATGGCACTATGGTTGACCAGACCTGACATGATCAGCGCTCAATACTAGAAAGCAGACGCAGACAGCTGTTTCAGGCTTGTTGGCCTTTGTCAGTGCACCTATAGCTGACACATAATGAGAGTCGAATGACACTTCACCTATCTCATATATGTAGCTGGTCTGGTTATTCATTTTCAACTTCATTAGATTGGCACAAAAAACAAATTCTTAAAATTTCGGGAGTTTTGGGAACAGTGTGTCTCCCTGTTTCAATACGAAGTCGATGATTCCCCAAGCGAAATTTATTAATGGCAGTTCTGTGTAGAGGATTATTTATAGTTATCCCAGGACTTAACGGCCGACTCTTCTTTCCTTCATATTTAACATAACTAAATGCGGCCGTTATCCCAGGACTTAACGGCCGACTCTTCTTTCCTTCATATAACATAACTAAACGTGGACGTTATCCCAGGACTTAACGGCCGACTCTTCTTTCCTTCATATAACCGAACTAAACGCGGCCGTTATCCTAGGACTTAACGGCTGACTCTTCTTTCCTTCATATAACATAACTAAACGCGGCCGTTATCCCAAAACTTAACAGCCGACTTTTTCTTTCCTTCATATAACATAACTAAACGTGGCCGTTATCCCAGGACTTCACGGCCGACTCTTCTTTCCTTCATATAACATACCTAAATGCGGCCGTTATCCCAGGACTTAACGGCCGACTCTTCTTTCCTTCATATAACCTAACTAAATGCGGCCTTTATCCCAGGACTTAACGGCCGACTCTTCTTTCCTTCATATAACAGAACTAAACACGGCCGTTATCCCAAAACTTAACGGCCGACTCTTCTTTCCTTCATATAACAGAACTCGGGCTCCGTGGTCAGATAAAACGCAAGTTCATTAAGAGACTGTCGATATGATATCATTTCACATAAACGTTTATGTCGTTTATGCTGAAATCACGAGTTTAAGTCAATAAAGTTAAACAGTCGATAAGCTTACTGTTCGACTCATCAGAGCAGTATTGGTGTCAAAAAAGGTTTACTTTGCAAATATACGAAATAATTTGTTGCAATAAAAGTATATTAGATGATTTAGTATGTGTATTGTTAATATTAATCTAATTCTACTTGCTATTTACTATGTAAATGCTGTGAGCTTCAGCTGACCACATCAATGTAATGGGAAACTGTTAGAGATTAAATTTGTAGATGTAGATGAAGAGTGTAAAACAAAAGTTAACCATTTTTAATGCATCCGTTAAATCATGCAACCGAAGAATGTATACACAAGAACTACCGTATCTACAGCGTCTTGTATGATAGCAGCTTCTCGAGGCTCTTGATGTCATGAAATGCCGACAGCCTGTAAGTAAGCTAGTTATAAATAAGTGTAAAGCGAAACATTGAATTTAATAAGTCTTTGAAGACTGTTACAGCTCGTAGCAGATATAGAAAGCAGAGTGAAGACGTGCTCTGATATGATCTATAAATCATTGATGTCGCAACTTGATCTCAGTGCAGATCTTGGATGCATTTCTCACCTACACGTACTTAACAAATTGACTAACACAACACTTTGAATGTCAT
The DNA here is from genome assembly GCA_024195265.1 of Dendrophyllia cribrosa. Classification (NCBI taxonomy): domain Eukaryota; kingdom Metazoa; phylum Cnidaria; class Anthozoa; order Scleractinia; family Dendrophylliidae; genus Dendrophyllia; species Dendrophyllia cribrosa. Next base: position 33,729,215 of record JAJLRJ010000002.1, read on the forward strand.
AAGATGTTGATTCGATCACAGCCTCGAAACATAACTGACTATGCGAGTGTTGCAATGACAATATTACTCTATTGGCTGGACTTCATAGATCAGATGCATACTCGACGAAGGAATGATTGCGACATACGATATTGATCATCTATACAAACGCTGCGTATGAGTTAGTTCGTCTTTACGTTTTAAAAATCTAACAATTTAGAATCTAAAAACATACCTGTATCTACGGGCAGATGTTTTAAGAAGAAAACATGTAAAACGATTTAGTGCACATTGGTAGATTCGTAGCTCACTGAATGTGAAAGAGGAAACAGACATGAAGGGGAATTCTTTTAAAAGGTGCGGCTTTGATGGATGGATGACGTCGTCCCTCTGGGAAATGTCACCCGATACTTTTTAATGAATAAACAATGACAGCAATCAATCAATCAGGAGCCATAATCAGGGATGGAGACCTTTTTCCCGTCCAATATTATTAGGGCTATTTTTGCGCCATCGCGCGTGACACGCGCGTGTCTGCGCGGATGCCACGTTTGAGAAATTGAACAAATGGCGTCCAAATTTGTACTTTTAGGTTGGATTTTACTCAGTGAGCGCTTTTATAGATTAAGACTCCCACAGAGAACGCGAAACCCTCAATTAGGGAAAGTTTGAATGAAGACATATCACATGACCCGCACGAAAAGACCAAAAGGCTCCAAAATTGTGGCGCTGTGTCACTTGAGTTGAATGAATGAAATTATAGCGAAGAAGTAAATGAGAGTAAAAGTTGAAAAGTCTTTCCTGAGCTGCGATCTTCAGCTAAATCTTGCAGTCATTTCAAGCAAAATGAATCCAGTAAACTGCCTAAACTGTTAAAGCTATTTTGTTACGCTGGATGGTTGAAAAAGTCTATAATAGATGCCATCACTAAATATTTGTCTTTCTAGCTCTCAAAACCGACATTTTCTATAAAAAAATCTTGATGTTTGTCGAATATTGTTCATTTGTAATAAAGATGAGTTGATAAAAAATCAACGAAACTGCAAATACCGTGAACGATCTGTTGCATAACATTGGATCAGTACTCAGGACTGATCAAACAATGTAAAAAAGGCATTCGAAATGGCACTATGGTTGACCAGACCTGACATGATCAGCACTCAATACTAGAAAGCAGACGCAGACAGCTGTTTCAGGCTTGTTGGCCTTTGTCAGTGCACCATAGCTGACACATAATGAGAGTCGAATGACACTTCACCTATCTCATATATGTAGCTGGTCTGGTTATTCATTTTCAACTTCATTAGATTGGCACAAAAAACAAATTCTTAAAATTTCGGGAGTTTTGGGAACAGTGTGTCTCCCTGTTTCAATACGAAGTCGATGATTCCCCAAGCGAAATTTATTAATGGCAGTTCTGTGTAGAGGATTATTTATAGTTATCCCAGGACTTAACGGCCGACTCTTCTTTCCTTCATATTTAACATAACTAAATGCGGCCGTTATCCCAGGACTTAACGGCCGACTCTTCTTTCCTTCATATAACATAACTAAACGTGGACGTTATCCCAGGACTTAACGGCCGACTCTTCTTTCCTTCATATAACCGAACTAAACGCGGCCGTTATCCTAGGACTTAACGGCTGACTCTTCTTTCCTTCATATAACATAACTAAACGCGGCCGTTATCCCAAAACTTAACAGCCGACTTTTTCTTTCCTTCATATAACATAACTAAACGTGGCCGTTATCCCAGGACTTCACGGCCGACTCTTCTTTCCTTCATATAACATACCTAAATGCGGCCGTTATCCCAGGACTTAACGGCCGACTCTTCTTTCCTTCATATAACCTAACTAAATGCGGCCTTTATCCCAGGACTTAACGGCCGACTCTTCTTTCCTTCATATAACAGAACTAAACACGGCCGTTATCCCAAAACTTAACGGCCGACTCTTCTTTCCTTCATATAACAGAACTCGGGCTCCGTGGTCAGATAAAACGCAAGTTCATTAAGAGACTGTCGATATGATATCATTTCACATAAACGTTTATGTCGTTTATGCTGAAATCACGAGTTTAAGTCAATAAAGTTAAACAGTCGATAAGCTTACTGTTCGACTCATCAGAGCAGTATTGGTGTCAAAAAAGGTTTACTTTGCAAATATACGAAATAATTTGTTGCAATAAAAGTATATTAGATGATTTAGTATGTGTATTGTTAATATTAATCTAATTCTACTTGCTATTTACTATGTAAATGCTGTGAGCTTCAGCTGACCACATCAATGTAATGGGAAACTGTTAGAGATTAAATTTGTAGATGTAGATGAAGAGTGTAAAACAAAAGTTAACCATTTTTAATGCATCCGTTAAATCATGCAACCGAAGAATGTATACACAAGAACTACCGTATCTACAGCGTCTTGTATGATAGCAGCTTCTCGAGGCTCTTGATGTCATGAAATGCCGACAGCCTGTAAGTAAGCTAGTTATAAATAAGTGTAAAGCGAAACATTGAATTTAATAAGTCTTTGAAGACTGTTACAGCTCGTAGCAGATATAGAAAGCAGAGTGAAGACGTGCTCTGATATGATCTATAAATCATTGATGTCGCAACTTGATCTCAGTGCAGATCTTGGATGCATTTCTCACCTACACGTACTTAACAAATTGACTAACACAACACTTTGAATGTCATAAGATGTTGATTCGATCACAGCCTCGAAACATAACTGACTATGCGAGTGTTGCAATGACAATATTACTCTATTGGCTGGACTTCATAGATCAGATGCATACTCGACGAAGGAATGATTGCGACATACGATATTGATCATCTATACAAACGCTGCGTATGAGTTAGTTCGTCTTTACGTTTTAAAAATCTAACAATTTAGAATCTAAAAACATACCTGTATCTACGGGCAGATGTTTTAAGAAGAAAACATGTAAAACGATTTAGTGCACATTGGTAGATTCGTAGCTCACTGAATGTGAAAGAGGAAACAGACATGAAGGGGAATTCTTTTAAAAGGTGCGGCTTTGATGGATGGATGACGTCGTCCCTCTGGGAAATGTCACCCGATACTTTTTAATGAATAAACAATGACAGCAATCAATCAATCAGGAGCCATAATCAGGGATGGAGACCTTTTTCCCGTCCAATATTATTAGGGCTATTTTTGCGCCATCGCGCGTGACACGCGCGTGTCTGCGCGGATGCCACGTTTGAGAAATTGAACAAATGGCGTCCAAATTTGTACTTTTAGGTTGGATTTTACTCAGTGAGCGCTTTTATAGATTAAGACTCCCACAGAGAACGCGAAACCCTCAATTAGGGAAAGTTTGAATGAAGACATATCACATGACCCGCACGAAAAGACCAAAAGGCTCCAAAATTGTGGCGCTGTGTCACTTGAGTTGAATGAATGAAATTATAGCGAAGAAGTAAATGAGAGTAAAAGTTGAAAAGTCTTTCCTGGGCTGCGATCTTCAGCTAAATCTTGCAGTCATTTCAAGCAAAATGAATCCAGTAAACTGCCTAAACTGTTAAAGCTATTTTGTTACGCTGGATGGTTGAAAAAGTCTATAATAGATGCCATCACTAAATATTTGTCTTTCTAGCTCTCAAAACCGACATTTTCTATAAAAAAATCTTGATGTTTGTCGAATATTGTTCATTTGTAATAAAGATGAGTTGATAAAAAATCAACGAAACTGCAAATACCGTGAACGATCTGTTGCATAACATTGGATCAGTACTCAGGACTGATCAAACAATGTAAAAAAGGCATTCGAAATGGCACTATGGTTGACCAGACCTGACATGATCAGCGCTCAATACTAGAAAGCAGACGCAGACAGCTGTTTCAGGCTTGTTGGCCTTTGTCAGTGCACTATAGCTGACACATAATGAGAGTCGAATGACACTTCACCTATCTCATATATGTAGCTGGTCTGGTTATTCATTTTCAACTTCATTAGATTGGCACAAAAAACAAATTCTTAAAATTTCGGGAGTTTTGGGAACAGTGTGTCTCCCTGTTTCAATACGAAGTCGATGATTCCCCAAGCGAAATTTATTAATGGCAGTTCTGTGTAGAGGATTATTTATAGTTATCCCAGGACTTAACGGCCGACTCTTCTTTCCTTCATATTTAACATAACTAAATGCGGCCGTTATCCCAGGACTTAACGGCCGACTCTTCTTTCCTTCATATAACATAACTAAACGTGGACGTTATCCCAGGACTTAACGGCCGACTCTTCTTTCCTTCATATAACCGAACTAAACGCGGCCGTTATCCTAGGACTTAACGGCTGACTCTTCTTTCCTTCATATAACATAACTAAACGCGGCCGTTATCCCAAAACTTAACAGCCGACTTTTTCTTTCCTTCATATAACATAACTAAACGTGGCCGTTATCCCAGGACTTCACGGCCGACTCTTCTTTCCTTCATATAACATACCTAAATGCGGCCGTTATCCCAGGACTTAACGGCCGACTCTTCTTTCCTTCATATAACCTAACTAAATGCGGCCTTTATCCCAGGACTTAACGGCCGACTCTTCTTTCCTTCATATAACAGAACTAAACACGGCCGTTATCCCAAAACTTAACGGCCGACTCTTCTTTCCTTCATATAACAGAACTCGGGCTCCGTGGTCAGATAAAACGCAAGTTCATTAAGAGACGGTCGATATGATATCATTTCACATAAACGTTTATGTCGTTTATGCTGAAATCACGAGTTTAAGTCAATAAAGTTAAACAGTCGATAAGCTTACTGTTCGACTCATCAGAGCAGTATTGGTGTCAAAAAAGGTTTACTTTGCAAATATACGAAATAATTTGTTGCAATAAAAGTATATTAGATGATTTAGTATGTGTATTGTTAATATTAATCTAATTCTACTTGCTATTTACTATGTAAATGCTGTGAGCTTCAGCTGACCACATCAATGTAATGGGAAACTGTTAGAGATTAAATTTGTAGATGTAGATGAAGAGTGTAAAACAAAAGTTAACCATTTTTAATGCATCCGTTAAATCATGCAACCGAAGAATGTATACACAAGAACTACCGTATCTACAGCGTCTTGTATGATAGCAGCTTCTCGAGGCTCTTGATGTCATGAAATGCCGACAGCCTGTAAGTAAGCTAGTTATAAATAAGTGTAAAGCGAAACATTGAATTTAATAAGTCTTTGAAGACTGTTACAGCTCGTAGCAGATATAGAAAGCAGAGTGAAGACGTGCTCTGATATGATCTATAAATCATTGATGTCGCAACTTGATCTCAGTGCAGATCTTGGATGCATTTCTCACCTACACGTACTTAACAAATTGACTAACACAACACTTTGAATGTCATAAGATGTTGATTCGATCACAGCCTCGAAACATAACTGACTATGCGAGTGTTGCAATGACAATATTACTCTATTGGCTGGACTTCATAGATCAGATGCATACTCGACGAAGGAATGATTGCGACATACGATATTGATCATCTATACAAACGCTGCGTATGAGTTAGTTCGTCTTTACGTTTTAAAAATCTAACAATTTAGAATCTAAAAACATACCTGTATCTACGGGCAGATGTTTTAAGAAGAAAACATGTAAAACGATTTAGTGCACATTGGTAGATTCGTAGCTCACTGAATGTGAAAGAGGAAACAGACATGAAGGGGAATTCTTTTAAAAGGTGCGGCTTTGATGGATGGATGACGTCGTCCCTCTGGGAAATGTCACCCGATACTTTTTAATGAATAAACAATGACAGCAATCAATCAATCAGGAGCCATAATCAGGGATGGAGACCTTTTTCCCGTCCAATATTATTAGGGCTATTTTTGCGCCATCGCGCGTGACACGCGCGTGTCTGCGCGGATGCCACGTTTGAGAAATTGAACAAATGGCGTCCAAATTTGTACTTTTAGGTTGGATTTTACTCAGTGAGCGCTTTTATAGATTAAGACTCCCACAGAGAACGCGAAACCCTCAATTAGGGAAAGTTTGAATGAAGACATATCACATGACCCGCACGAAAAGACCAAAAGGCTCCAAAATTGTGGCGCTGTGTCACTTGAGTTGAATGAATGAAATTATAGCGAAGAAGTAAATGAGAGTAAAAGTTGAAAAGTCTTTCCTGAGCTGCGATCTTCAGCTAAATCTTGCAGTCATTTCAAGCAAAATGAATCCAGTAAACTGCCTAAACTGTTAAAGCTATTTTGTTACGCTGGATGGTTGAAAAAGTCTATAATAGATGCCATCACTAAATATTTGTCTTTCTAGCTCTCAAAACCGACATTTTCTATAAAAAAATCTTGATGTTTGTCGAATATTGTTCATTTGTAATAAAGATGAGTTGATAAAAAATCAACGAAACTGCAAATACCGTGAACGATCTGTTGCATAACATTGGATCAGTACTCAGGACTGATCAAACAATGTAAAAAAGGCATTCGAAATGGCACTATGGTTGACCAGACCTGACATGATCAGCACTCAATACTAGAAAGCAGACGCAGACAGCTGTTTCAGGCTTGTTGGCCTTTGTCAGTGCACCATAGCTGACACATAATGAGAGTCGAATGACACTTCACCTATCTCATATATGTAGCTGGTCTGGTTATTCATTTTCAACTTCATTAGATTGGCACAAAAAACAAATTCTTAAAATTTCGGGAGTTTTGGGAACAGTGTGTCTCCCTGTTTCAATACGAAGTCGATGATTCCCCAAGCGAAATTTATTAATGGCAGTTCTGTGTAGAGGATTATTTATAGTTATCCCAGGACTTAACGGCCGACTCTTCTTTCCTTCATATTTAACATAACTAAATGCGGCCGTTATCCCAGGACTTAACGGCCGACTCTTCTTTCCTTCATATAACATAACTAAACGTGGACGTTATCCCAGGACTTAACGGCCGACTCTTCTTTCCTTCATATAACCGAACTAAACGCGGCCGTTATCCTAGGACTTAACGGCTGACTCTTCTTTCCTTCATATAACATAACTAAACGCGGCCGTTATCCCAAAACTTAACAGCCGACTTTTTCTTTCCTTCATATAACATAACTAAACGTGGCCGTTATCCCAGGACTTCACGGCCGACTCTTCTTTCCTTCATATAACATACCTAAATGCGGCCGTTATCCCAGGACTTAACGGCCGACTCTTCTTTCCTTCATATAACCTAACTAAATGCGGCCTTTATCCCAGGACTTAACGGCCGACTCTTCTTTCCTTCATATAACAGAACTAAACACGGCCGTTATCCCAAAACTTAACGGCCGACTCTTCTTTCCTTCATATAACAGAACTCGGGCTCCGTGGTCAGATAAAACGCAAGTTCATTAAGAGACTGTCGATATGATATCATTTCACATAAACGTTTATGTCGTTTATGCTGAAATCACGAGTTTAAGTCAATAAAGTTAAACAGTCGATAAGCTTACTGTTCGACTCATCAGAGCAGTATTGGTGTCAAAAAAGGTTTACTTTGCAAATATACGAAATAATTTGTTGCAATAAAAGTATATTAGATGATTTAGTATGTGTATTGTTAATATTAATCTAATTCTACTTGCTATTTACTATGTAAATGCTGTGAGCTTCAGCTGACCACATCAATGTAATGGGAAACTGTTAGAGATTAAATTTGTAGATGTAGATGAAGAGTGTAAAACAAAAGTTAACCATTTTTAATGCATCCGTTAAATCATGCAACCGAAGAATGTATACACAAGAACTACCGTATCTACAGCGTCTTGTATGATAGCAGCTTCTCGAGGCTCTTGATGTCATGAAATGCCGACAGCCTGTAAGTAAGCTAGTTATAAATAAGTGTAAAGCGAAACATTGAATTTAATAAGTCTTTGAAGACTGTTACAGCTCGTAGCAGATATAGAAAGCAGAGTGAAGACGTGCTCTGATATGATCTATAAATCATTGATGTCGCAACTTGATCTCAGTGCAGATCTTGGATGCATTTCTCACCTACACGTACTTAACAAATTGACTAACACAACACTTTGAATGTCATAAGATGTTGATTCGATCACAGCCTCGAAACATAACTGACTATGCGAGTGTTGCAATGACAATATTACTCTATTGGCTGGACTTCATAGATCAGATGCATACTCGACGAAGGAATGATTGCGACATACGATATTGATCATCTATACAAACGCTGCGTATGAGTTAGTTCGTCTTTACGTTTTAAAAATCTAACAATTTAGAATCTAAAAACATACCTGTATCTACGGGCAGATGTTTTAAGAAGAAAACATGTAAAACGATTTAGTGCACATTGGTAGATTCGTAGCTCACTGAATGTGAAAGAGGAAACAGACATGAAGGGGAATTCTTTTAAAAGGTGCGGCTTTGATGGATGGATGACGTCGTCCCTCTGGGAAATGTCACCCGATACTTTTTAATGAATAAACAATGACAGCAATCAATCAATCAGGAGCCATAATCAGGGATGGAGACCTTTTTCCCGTCCAATATTATTAGGGCTATTTTTGCGCCATCGCGCGTGACACGCGCGTGTCTGCGCGGATGCCACGTTTGAGAAATTGAACAAATGGCGTCCAAATTTGTACTTTTAGGTTGGATTTTACTCAGTGAGCGCTTTTATAGATTAAGACTCCCACAGAGAACGCGAAACCCTCAATTAGGGAAAGTTTGAATGAAGACATATCACATGACCCGCACGAAAAGACCAAAAGGCTCCAAAATTGTGGCGCTGTGTCACTTGAGTTGAATGAATGAAATTATAGCGAAGAAGTAAATGAGAGTAAAAGTTGAAAAGTCTTTCCTGAGCTGCGATCTTCAGCTAAATCTTGCAGTCATTTCAAGCAAAATGAATCCAGTAAACTGCCTAAACTGTTAAAGCTATTTTGTTACGCTGGATGGTTGAAAAAGTCTATAATAGATGCCATCACTAAATATTTGTCTTTCTAGCTCTCAAAACCGACATTTTCTATAAAAAAATCTTGATGTTTGTCGAATATTGTTCATTTGTAATAAAGATGAGTTGATAAAAAATCAACGAAACTGCAAATACCGTGAACGATCTGTTGCATAACATTGGATCAGTACTCAGGACTGATCAAACAATGTAAAAAAGGCATTCGAAATGGCACTATGGTTGACCAGACCTGACATGATCAGCGCTCAATACTAGAAAGCAGACGCAGACAGCTGTTTCAGGCTTGTTGGCCTTTGTCAGTGCACTATAGCTGACACATAATGAGAGTCGAATGACACTTCACCTATCTCATATATGTAGCTGGTCTGGTTATTCATTTTCAACTTCATTAGATTGGCACAAAAAACAAATTCTTAAAATTTCGGGAGTTTTGGGAACAGTGTGTCTCCCTGTTTCAATACGAAGTCGATGATTCCCCAAGCGAAATTTATTAATGGCAGTTCTGTGTAGAGGATTATTTATAGTTATCCCAGGACTTAACGGCCGACTCTTCTTTCCTTCATATTTAACATAACTAAATGCGGCCGTTATCCCAGGACTTAACGGCCGACTCTTCTTTCCTTCATATAACCGAACTAAACGCGGCCGTTATCCTAGGACTTAACGGCAGACTCTTCTTTCCTTCATATAACATAACTAAACGCGGCCGTTATCCCAAAACTTAACAGCCGACTTTTTCTTTCCTTCATATAACATAACTAAACGTGGCCGTTATCCCAGGACTTCACGGCCGACTCTTCTTTCCTTCATATAACATACCTAAATGCGGCCGTTATCCCAGGACTTAACGGCCGACTCTTCTTTCCTTCATATAACCTAACTAAATGCGGCCTTTATCCCAGGACTTAACGGCCGACTCTTCTTTCCTTCATATAACAGAACTAAACACGGCCGTTATCCCAAAACTTAACGGCCGACTCTTCTTTCCTTCATATAACAGAACTCGGGCTCCGTGGTCAGATAAAACGCAAGTTCATTAAGAGACTGTCGATATGATATCATTTCACATAAACGTTTATGTCGTTTATGCTGAAATCACGAGTTTAAGTCAATAAAGTTAAACAGTCGATAAGCTTACTGTTCGACTCATCAGAGCAGTATTGGTGTCAAAAAAGGTTTACTTTGCAAATATACGAAATAATTTGTTGCAATAAAAGTATATTAGATGATTTAGTATGTGTATTGTTAATATTAATCTAATTCTACTTGCTATTTACTATGTAAATGCTGTGAGCTTCAGCTGACCACATCAATGTAATGGGAAACTGTTAGAGATTAAATTTGTAGATGTAGATGAAGAGTGTAAAACAAAAGTTAACCATTTTTAATGCATCCGTTAAATCATGCAACCGAAGAATGTATACACAAGAACTACCGTATCTACAGCGTCTTGTATGATAGCAGCTTCTCGAGGCTCTTGATGTCATGAAATGCCGACAGCCTGTAAGTAAGCTAGTTATAAATAAGTGTAAAGCGAAACATTGAATTTAATAAGTCTTTGAAGACTGTTACAGCTCGTAGCAGATATAGAAAGCAGAGTGAAGACGTGCTCTGATATGATCTATAAATCATTGATGTCGCAACTTGATCTCAGTGCAGATCTTGGATGCATTTCTCACCTACACGTACTTAACAAATTGACTAACACAACACTTTGAATGTCATAAGATGTTGATTCGATCACAGCCTCGAAACATAACTGACTATGCGAGTGTTGCAATGACAATATTACTCTATTGGCTGGACTTCATAGATCAGATGCATACTCGACGAAGGAATGATTGCGACATACGATATTGATCATCTATACAAACGCTGCGTATGAGTTAGTTCGTCTTTACGTTTTAAAAATCTAACAATTTAGAATCTAAAAACATACCTGTATCTACGGGCAGATGTTTTAAGAAGAAAACATGTAAAACGATTTAGTGCACATTGGTAGATTCGTAGCTCACTGAATGTGAAAGAGGAAACAGACATGAAGGGGAATTCTTTTAAAAGGTGCGGCTTTGATGGATGGATGACGTCGTCCCTCTGGGAAATGTCACCCGATACTTTTTAATGAATAAACAATGACAGCAATCAATCAATCAGGAGCCATAATCAGGGATGGAGACCTTTTTCCCGTCCAATATTATTAGGGCTATTTTTGCGCCATCGCGCGTGACACGCGCGTGTCTGCGCGGATGCCACGTTTGAGAAATTGAACAAATGGCGTCCAAATTTGTACTTTTAGGTTGGATTTTACTCAGTGAGCGCTTTTATAGATTAAGACTCCCACAGAGAACGCGAAACCCTCAATTAGGGAAAGTTTGAATGAAGACATATCACATGACCCGCACGAAAAGACCAAAAGGCTCCAAAATTGTGGCGCTGTGTCACTTGAGTTGAATGAATGAAATTATAGCGAAGAAGTAAATGAGAGTAAAAGTTGAAAAGTCTTTCCTGAGCTGCGATCTTCAGCTAAATCTTGCAGTCATTTCAAGCAAAATGAATCCAGTAAACTGCCTAAACTGTTAAAGCTATTTTGTTACGCTGGATGGTTGAAAAAGTCTATAATAGATGCCATCACTAAATATTTGTCTTTCTAGCTCTCAAAACCGACATTTTCTATAAAAAAATCTTGATGTTTGTCGAATATTGTTCATTTGTAATAAAGATGAGTTGATAAAAAATCAACGAAACTGCAAATACCGTGAACGATCTGTTGCATAACATTGGATCAGTACTCAGGACTGATCAAACAATGTAAAAAAGGCATTCGAAATGGCACTATGGTTGACCAGACCTGACATGATCAGCGCTCAATACTAGAAAGCAGACGCAGACAGCTGTTTCAGGCTTGTTGGCCTTTGTCAGTGCACTATAGCTGACACATAATGAGAGTCGAATGACACTTCACCTATCTCATATATGTAGCTGGTCTGGTTATTCATTTTCAACTTCATTAGATTGGCACAAAAAACAAATTCTTAAAATTTCGGGAGTTTTGGGAACAGTGTGTCTCCCTGTTTCAATACGAAGTCGATGATTCCCCAAGCGAAATTTATTAATGGCAGTTCTGTGTAGAGGATTATTTATAGTTATCCCAGGACTTAACGGCCGACTCTTCTTTCCTTCATATTTAACATAACTAAATGCGGCCGTTATCCCAGGACTTAACGGCCGACTCTTCTTTCCTTCATATAACCGAACTAAACGCGGCCGTTATCCTAGGACTTAACGGCAGACTCTTCTTTCCTTCATATAACATAACTAAACGCGGCCGTTATCCCAAAACTTAACAGCCGACTTTTTCTTTCCTTCATATAACATAACTAAACGTGGCCGTTATCCCAGGACTTCACGGCCGACTCTTCTTTCCTTCATATAACATACCTAAATGCGGCCGTTATCCCAGGACTTAACGGCCGACTCTTCTTTCCTTCATATAACCTAACTAAATGCGGCCTTTATCCCAGGACTTAACGGCCGACTCTTCTTTCCTTCATATAACAGAACTAAACACGGCCGTTATCCCAAAACTTAACGGCCGACTCTTCTTTCCTTCATATAACAGAACTCGGGCTCCGTGGTCAGATAAAACGCAAGTTCATTAAGAGACTGTCGATATGATATCATTTCACATAAACGTTTATGTCGTTTATGCTGAAATCACGAGTTTAAGTCAATAAAGTTAAACAGTCGATAAGCTTACTGTTCGACTCATCAGAGCAGTATTGGTGTCAAAAAAGGTTTACTTTGCAAATATACGAAATAATTTGTTGCAATAAAAGTATATTAGATGATTTAGTATGTGTATTGTTAATATTAATCTAATTCTACTTGCTATTTACTATGTAAATGCTGTGAGCTTCAGCTGACCACATCAATGTAATGGGAAACTGTTAGAGATTAAATTTGTAGATGTAGATGAAGAGTGTAAAACAAAAGTTAACCATTTTTAATGCATCCGTTAAATCATGCAACCGAAGAATGTATACACAAGAACTACCGTATCTACAGCGTATTGTATGATAGCAGCTTCTCGAGGCTCTTGATGTCATGAAATGCCGACAGCCTGTAAGTAAGCTAGTTATAAATAAGTGTAAAGCGAAACATTGAATTTAATAAGTCTTTGAAGACTGTTACAGCTCGTAGCAGATATAGAAAGCAGAGTGAAGACGTGCTCTGATATGATCTATAAATCATTGATGTCGCAACTTGATCTCAGTGCAGATCTTGGATGCATTTCTCACCTACACGTACTTAACAAATTGACTAACACAACACTTTGAATGTCATAAGATGTTGATTCGATCACAGCCTCGAAACATAACTGACTATGCGAGTGTTGCAATGACAATATTACTCTATTGGCTGGACTTCATAGATCAGATGCATACTCGACGAAGGAATGATTGCGACATACGATATTGATCATCTATACAAACGCTGCGTATGAGTTAGTTCGTCTTTACGTTTTAAAAATCTAACAATTTAGAATCTAAAAACATACCTGTATCTACGGGCAGATGTTTTAAGAAGAAAACATGTAAAACGATTTAGTGCACATTGGTAGATTCGTAGCTCACTGAATGTGAAAGAGGAAACAGACATGAAGGGGAATTCTTTTAAAAGGTGCGGCTTTGATGGATGGATGACGTCGTCCCTCTGGGAAATGTCACCCGATACTTTTTAATGAATAAACAATGACAGCAATCAATCAATCAGGAGCCATAATCAGGGATGGAGACCTTTTTCCCGTCCAATATTATTAGGGCTATTTTTGCGCCATCGCGCGTGACACGCGCGTGTCTGCGCGGATGCCACGTTTGAGAAATTGAACAAATGGCGTCCAAATTTGTACTTTTAGGTTGGATTTTACTCAGTGAGCGCTTTTATAGATTAAGACTCCCACAGAGAACGCGAAACCCTCAATTAGGGAAAGTTTGAATGAAGACATATCACATGACCCGCACGAAAAGACCAAAAGGCTCCAAAATTGTGGCGCTGTGTCACTTGAGTTGAATGAATGAAATTATAGCGAAGAAGTAAATGAGAGTAAAAGTTGAAAAGTCTTTCCTGAGCTGCGATCTTCAGCTAAATCTTGCAGTCATTTCAAGCAAAATGAATCCAGTAAACTGCCTAAACTGTTAAAGCTATTTTGTTACGCTGGATGGTTGAAAAAGTCTATAATAGATGCCATCACTAAATATTTGTCTTTCTAGCTCTCAAAACCGACATTTTCTATAAAAAAATCTTGATGTTTGTCGAATATTGTTCATTTGTAATAAAGATGAGTTGATAAAAAATCAACGAAACTGCAAATACCGTGAACGATCTGTTGCATAACATTGGATCAGTACTCAGGACTGATCAAACAATGTAAAAAAGGCATTCGAAATGGCACTATGGTTGACCAGACCTGACATGATCAGCACTCAATACTAGAAAGCAGACGCAGACAGCTGTTTCAGGCTTGTTGGCCTTTGTCAGTGCACCATAGCTGACACATAATGAGAGTCGAATGACACTTCACCTATCTCATATATGTAGCTGGTCTGGTTATTCATTTTCAACTTCATTAGATTGGCACAAAAAACAAATTCTTAAAATTTCGGGAGTTTTGGGAACAGTGTGTCTCCCTGTTTCAATACGAAGTCGATGATTCCCCAAGCGAAATTTATTAATGGCAGTTCTGTGTAGAGGATTATTTATAGTTATCCCAGGACTTAACGGCCGACTCTTCTTTCCTTCATATTTAACATAACTAAATGCGGCCGTTATCCCAGGACTTAACGGCCGACTCTTCTTTCCTTCATATAACATAACTAAACGTGGACGTTATCCCAGGACTTAACGGCCGACTCTTCTTTCCTTCATATAACCGAACTAAACGCGGCCGTTATCCTAGGACTTAACGGCTGACTCTTCTTTCCTTCATATAACATAACTAAACGCGGCCGTTATCCCAAAACTTAACAGCCGACTTTTTCTTTCCTTCATATAACATAACTAAACGTGGCCGTTATCCCAGGACTTCACGGCCGACTCTTCTTTCCTTCATATAACATACCTAAATGCGGCCGTTATCCCAGGACTTAACGGCCGACTCTTCTTTCCTTCATATAACCTAACTAAATGCGGCCTTTATCCCAGGACTTAACGGCCGACTCTTCTTTCCTTCATATAACAGAACTAAACACGGCCGTTATCCCAAAACTTAACGGCCGACTCTTCTTTCCTTCATATAACAGAACTCGGGCTCCGTGGTCAGATAAAACGCAAGTTCATTAAGAGACTGTCGATATGATATCATTTCACATAAACGTTTATGTCGTTTATGCTGAAATCACGAGTTTAAGTCAATAAAGTTAAACAGTCGATAAGCTTACTGTTCGACTCATCAGAGCAGTATTGGTGTCAAAAAAGGTTTACTTTGCAAATATACGAAATAATTTGTTGCAATAAAAGTATATTAGATGATTTAGTATGTGTATTGTTAATATTAATCTAATTCTACTTGCTATTTACTATGTAAATGCTGTGAGCTTCAGCTGACCACATCAATGTAATGGGAAACTGTTAGAGATTAAATTTGTAGATGTAGATGAAGAGTGTAAAACAAAAGTTAACCATTTTTAATGCATCCGTTAAATCATGCAACCGAAGAATGTATACACAAGAACTACCGTATCTACAGCGTCTTGTATGATAGCAGCTTCTCGAGGCTCTTGATGTCATGAAATGCCGACAGCCTGTAAGTAAGCTAGTTATAAATAAGTGTAAAGCGAAACATTGAATTTAATAAGTCTTTGAAGACTGTTACAGCTCGTAGCAGATATAGAAAGCAGAGTGAAGACGTGCTCTGATATGATCTATAAATCATTGATGTCGCAACTTGATCTCAGTGCAGATCTTGGATGCATTTCTCACCTACACGTACTTAACAAATTGACTAACACAACACTTTGAATGTCATAAGATGTTGATTCGATCACAGCCTCGAAACATAACTGACTATGCGAGTGTTACAATGACAATATTACTCTATTGGCTGGACTTCATAGATCAGATGCATACTCGACGAAGGAATGATTGCGACATACGATATTGATCATCTATACAAACGCTGCGTATGAGTTAGTTCGTCTTTACGTTTTAAAAATCTAACAATTTAGAATCTAAAAACATACCTGTATCTACGGGCAGATGTTTTAAGAAGAAAACATGTAAAACGATTTAGTGCACATTGGTAGATTCGTAGCTCACTGAATGTGAAAGAGGAAACAGACATGAAGGGGAATTCTTTTAAAAGGTGCGGCTTTGATGGATGGATGACGTCGTCCCTCTGGGAAATGTCACCCGATACTTTTTAATGAATAAACAATGACAGCAATCAATCAATCAGGAGCCATAATCAGGGATGGAGACCTTTTTCCCGTCCAATATTATTAGGGCTATTTTTGCGCCATCGCGCGTGACACGCGCGTGTCTGCGCGGATGCCACGTTTGAGAAATTGAACAAATGGCGTCCAAATTTGTACTTTTAGGTTGGATTTTACTCAGTGAGCGCTTTTATAGATTAAGACTCCCACAGAGAACGCGAAACCGTCAATTAGGGAAAGTTTGAATGAAGACATATCACATGACCCGCACGAAAAGACCAAAAGGCTCCAAAATTGTGGCGCTGTGTCACTTGAGTTGAATGAATGAAATTATAGCGAAGAAGTAAATGAGAGTAAAAGTTGAAAAGTCTTTCCTGAGCTGCGATCTTCAGCTAAATCTTGCAGTCATTTCAAGCAAAATGAATCCAGTAAACTGCCTAAACTGTTAAAGCTATTTTGTTACGCTGGATGGTTGAAAAAGTCTATAATAGATGCCATCACTAAATATTTGTCTTTCTAGCTCTCAAAACCGACATTTTCTATAAAAAAATCTTGATGTTTGTCGAATATTGTTCATTTGTAATAAAGATGAGTTGATAAAAAATCAACGAAACTGCAAATACCGTGAACGATCTGTTGCATAACATTGGATCAGTACTCAGGACTGATCAAACAATGTAAAAAAGGCATTCGAAATGGCACTATGGTTGACCAGACCTGACATGATCAGCGCTCAATACTAGAAAGCAGACGCAGACAGCTGTTTCAGGCTTGTTGGCCTTTGTCAGTGCACTATAGCTGACACATAATGAGAGTCGAATGACACTTCACCTATCTCATATATGTAGCTGGTCTGGTTATTCATTTTCAACTTCATTAGATTGGCACAAAAAACAAATTCTTAAAATTTCGGGAGTTTTGGGAACAGTGTGTCTCCCTGTTTCAATACGAAGTCGATGATTCCCCAAGCGAAATTTATTAATGGCAGTTCTGTGTAGAGGATTATTTATAGTTATCCCAGGACTTAACGGCCGACTCTTCTTTCCTTCATATTTAACATAACTAAATGCGGCCGTTATCCCAGGACTTAACGGCCGACTCTTCTTTCCTTCATATAACATAACTAAACGTGGACGTTATCCCAGGACTTAACGGCCGACTCTTCTTTCCTTCATATAACCGAACTAAACGCGGCCGTTATCCTAGGACTTAACGGCTGACTCTTCTTTCCTTCATATAACATAACTAAACGCGGCCGTTATCCCAAAACTTAACAGCCGACTTTTTCTTTCCTTCATATAACATAACTAAACGTGGCCGTTATCCCAGGACTTCACGGCCGACTCTTCTTTCCTTCATATAACATACCTAAATGCGGCCGTTATCCCAGGACTTAACGGCCGACTCTTCTTTCCTTCATATAACCTAACTAAATGCGGCCTTTATCCCAGGACTTAACGGCCGACTCTTCTTTCCTTCATATAACAGAACTAAACACGGCCGTTATCCCAAAACTTAACGGCCGACTCTTCTTTCCTTCATATAACAGAACTCGGGCTCCGTGGTCAGATAAAACGCAAGTTCATTAAGAGACTGTCGATATGATATCATTTCACATAAACGTTTATGTCGTTTATGCTGAAATCACGAGTTTAAGTCAATAAAGTTAAACAGTCGATAAGCTTACTGTTCGACTCATCAGAGCAGTATTGGTGTCAAAAAAGGTTTACTTTGCAAATATACGAAATAATTTGTTGCAATAAAAGTATATTAGATGATTTAGTATGTGTATTGTTAATATTAATCTAATTCTACTTGCTATTTACTATGTAAATGCTGTGAGCTTCAGCTGACCACATCAATGTAATGGGAAACTGTTAGAGATTAAATTTGTAGATGTAGATGAAGAGTGTAAAACAAAAGTTAACCATTTTTAATGCATCCGTTAAATCATGCAACCGAAGAATGTATACACAAGAACTACCGTATCTACAGCGTATTGTATGATAGCAGCTTCTCGAGGCTCTTGATGTCATGAAATGCCGACAGCCTGTAAGTAAGCTAGTTATAAATAAGTGTAAAGCGAAACATTGAATTTAATAAGTCTTTGAAGACTGTTACAGCTCGTAGCAGATATAGAAAGCAGAGTGAAGACGTGCTCTGATATGATCTATAAATCATTGATGTCGCAACTTGATCTCAGTGCAGATCTTGGATGCATTTCTCACCTACACGTACTTAACAAATTGACTAACACAACACTTTGAATGTCATAAGATGTTGATTCGATCACAGCCTCGAAACATAACTGACTATGCGAGTGTTGCAATGACAATATTACTCTATTGGCTGGACTTCATAGATCAGATGCATACTCGACGAAGGAATGATTGCGACATACGATATTGATCATCTATACAAACGCTGCGTATGAGTTAGTTCGTCTTTACGTTTTAAAAATCTAACAATTTAGAATCTAAAAACATACCTGTATCTACGGGCAGATGTTTTAAGAAGAAAACATGTAAAACGATTTAGTGCACATTGGTAGATTCGTAGCTCACTGAATGTGAAAGAGGAAACAGACATGAAGGGGAATTCTTTTAAAAGGTGCGGCTTTGATGGATGGATGACGTCGTCCCTCTGGGAAATGTCACCCGATACTTTTTAATGAATAAACAATGACAGCAATCAATCAATCAGGAGCCATAATCAGGGATGGAGACCTTTTTCCCGTCCAATATTATTAGGGCTATTTTTGCGCCATCGCGCGTGACACGCGCGTGTCTGCGCGGATGCCACGTTTGAGAAATTGAACAAATGGCGTCCAAATTTGTACTTTTAGGTTGGATTTTACTCAGTGAGCGCTTTTATAGATTAAGACTCCCACAGAGAACGCGAAACCCTCAATTAGGGAAAGTTTGAATGAAGACATATCACATGACCCGCACGAAAAGACCAAAAGGCTCCAAAATTGTGGCGCTGTGTCACTTGAGTTGAATGAATGAAATTATAGCGAAGAAGTAAATGAGAGTAAAAGTTGAAAAGTCTTTCCTGAGCTGCGATCTTCAGCTAAATCTTGCAGTCATTTCAAGCAAAATGAATCCAGTAAACTGCCTAAACTGTTAAAGCTATTTTGTTACGCTGGATGGTTGAAAAAGTCTATAATAGATGCCATCACTAAATATTTGTCTTTCTAGCTCTCAAAACCGACATTTTCTATAAAAAAATCTTGATGTTTGTCGAATATTGTTCATTTGTAATAAAGATGAGTTGATAAAAAATCAACGAAACTGCAAATACCGTGAACGATCTGTTGCATAACATTGGATCAGTACTCAGGACTGATCAAACAATGTAAAAAAGGCATTCGAAATGGCACTATGGTTGACCAGACCTGACATGATCAGCGCTCAATACTAGAAAGCAGACGCAGACAGCTGTTTCAGGCTTGTTGGCCTTTGTCAGTGCACTATAGCTGACACATAATGAGAGTCGAATGACACTTCACCTATCTCATATATGTAGCTGGTCTGGTTATTCATTTTCAACTTCATTAGATTGGCACAAAAAACAAATTCTTAAAATTTCGGGAGTTTTGGGAACAGTGTGTCTCCCTGTTTCAATACGAAGTCGATGATTCCCCAAGCGAAATTTATTAATGGCAGTTCTGTGTAGAGGATTATTTATAGTTATCCCAGGACTTAACGGCCGACTCTTCTTTCCTTCATATTTAACATAACTAAATGCGGCCGTTATCCCAGGACTTAACGGCCGACTCTTCTTTCCTTCATATAACCGAACTAAACGCGGCCGTTATCCTAGGACTTAACGGCTGACTCTTCTTTCCTTCATATAACATAACTAAACGCGGCCGTTATCCCAAAACTTAACAGCCGACTTTTTCTTTCCTTCATATAACATAACTAAACGTGGCCGTTATCCCAGGACTTCACGGCCGACTCTTCTTTCCTTCATATAACATACCTAAATGCGGCCGTTATCCCAGGACTTAACGGCCGACTCTTCTTTCCTTCATATAACCTAACTAAATGCGGCCTTTATCCCAGGACTTAACGGCCGACTCTTCTTTCCTTCATATAACAGAACTAAACACGGCCGTTATCCCAAAACTTAACGGCCGACTCTTCTTTCCTTCATATAACAGAACTCGGGCTCCGTGGTCAGATAAAACGCAAGTTCATTAAGAGACTGTCGATATGATATCATTTCACATAAACGTTTATGTCGTTTATGCTGAAATCACGAGTTTAAGTCAATAAAGTTAAACAGTCGATAAGCTTACTGTTCGACTCATCAGAGCAGTATTGGTGTCAAAAAAGGTTTACTTTGCAAATATACGAAATAATTTGTTGCAATAAAAGTATATTAGATGATTTAGTATGTGTATTGTTAATATTAATCTAATTCTACTTGCTATTTACTATGTAAATGCTGTGAGCTTCAGCTGACCACATCAATGTAATGGGAAACTGTTAGAGATTAAATTTGTAGATGTAGATGAAGAGTGTAAAACAAAAGTTAACCATTTTTAATGCATCCGTTAAATCATGCAACCGAAGAATGTATACACAAGAACTACCGTATCTACAGCGTATTGTATGATAGCAGCTTCTCGAGGCTCTTGATGTCATGAAATGCCGACAGCCTGTAAGTAAGCTAGTTATAAATAAGTGTAAAGCGAAACATTGAATTTAATAAGTCTTTGAAGACTGTTACAGCTCGTAGCAGATATAGAAAGCAGAGTGAAGACGTGCTCTGATATGATCTATAAATCATTGATGTCGCAACTTGATCTCAGTGCAGATCTTGGATGCATTTCTCACCTACACGTACTTAACAAATTGACTAACACAACACTTTGAATGTCATAAGATGTTGATTCGATCACAGCCTCGAAACATAACTGACTATGCGAGTGTTGCAATGACAATATTACTCTATTGGCTGGACTTCATAGATCAGATGCATACTCGACGAAGGAATGATTGCGACATACGATATTGATCATCTATACAAACGCTGCGTATGAGTTAGTTCGTCTTTACGTTTTAAAAATCTAACAATTTAGAATCTAAAAACATACCTGTATCTACGGGCAGATGTTTTAAGAAGAAAACATGTAAAACGATTTAGTGCACATTGGTAGATTCGTAGCTCACTGAATGTGAAAGAGGAAACAGACATGAAGGGGAATTCTTTTAAAAGGTGCGGCTTTGATGGATGGATGACGTCGTCCCTCTGGGAAATGTCACCCGATACTTTTTAATGAATAAACAATGACAGCAATCAATCAATCAGGAGCCATAATCAGGGATGGAGACCTTTTTCCCGTCCAATATTATTAGGGCTATTTTTGCGCCATCGCGCGTGACACGCGCGTGTCTGCGCGGATGCCACGTTTGAGAAATTGAACAAATGGCGTCCAAATTTGTACTTTTAGGTTGGATTTTACTCAGTGAGCGCTTTTATAGATTAAGACTCCCACAGAGAACGCGAAACCCTCAATTAGGGAAAGTTTGAATGAAGACATATCACATGACCCGCACGAAAAGACCAAAAGGCTCCAAAATTGTGGCGCTGTGTCACTTGAGTTGAATGAATGAAATTATAGCGAAGAAGTAAATGAGAGTAAAAGTTGAAAAGTCTTTCCTGAGCTGCGATCTTCAGCTAAATCTTGCAGTCATTTCAAGCAAAATGAATCCAGTAAACTGCCTAAACTGTTAAAGCTATTTTGTTACGCTGGATGGTTGAAAAAGTCTATAATAGATGCCATCACTAAATATTTGTCTTTCTAGCTCTCAAAACCGACATTTTCTATAAAAAAATCTTGATGTTTGTCGAATATTGTTCATTTGTAATAAAGATGAGTTGATAAAAAATCAACGAAACTGCAAATACCGTGAACGATCTGTTGCATAACATTGGATCAGTACTCAGGACTGATCAAACAATGTAAAAAAGGCATTCGAAATGGCACTATGGTTGACCAGACCTGACATGATCAGCACTCAATACTAGAAAGCAGACGCAGACAGCTGTTTCAGGCTTGTTGGCCTTTGTCAGTGCACCATAGCTGACACATAATGAGAGTCGAATGACACTTCACCTATCTCATATATGTAGCTGGTCTGGTTATTCATTTTCAACTTCATTAGATTGGCACAAAAAACAAATTCTTAAAATTTCGGGAGTTTTGGGAACAGTGTGTCTCCCTGTTTCAATACGAAGTCGATGATTCCCCAAGCGAAATTTATTAATGGCAGTTCTGTGTAGAGGATTATTTATAGTTATCCCAGGACTTAACGGCCGACTCTTCTTTCCTTCATATTTAACATAACTAAATGCGGCCGTTATCCCAGGACTTAACGGCCGACTCTTCTTTCCTTCATATAACATAACTAAACGTGGACGTTATCCCAGGACTTAACGGCCGACTCTTCTTTCCTTCATATAACCGAACTAAACGCGGCCGTTATCCTAGGACTTAACGGCTGACTCTTCTTTCCTTCATATAACATAACTAAACGCGGCCGTTATCCCAAAACTTAACAGCCGACTTTTTCTTTCCTTCATATAACATAACTAAACGTGGCCGTTATCCCAGGACTTCACGGCCGACTCTTCTTTCCTTCATATAACATACCTAAATGCGGCCGTTATCCCAGGACTTAACGGCCGACTCTTCTTTCCTTCATATAACCTAACTAAATGCGGCCTTTATCCCAGGACTTAACGGCCGACTCTTCTTTCCTTCATATAACAGAACTAAACACGGCCGTTATCCCAAAACTTAACGGCCGACTCTTCTTTCCTTCATATAACAGAACTCGGGCTCCGTGGTCAGATAAAACGCAAGTTCATTAAGAGACTGTCGATATGATATCATTTCACATAAACGTTTATGTCGTTTATGCTGAAATCACGAGTTTAAGTCAATAAAGTTAAACAGTCGATAAGCTTACTGTTCGACTCATCAGAGCAGTATTGGTGTCAAAAAAGGTTTACTTTGCAAATATACGAAATAATTTGTTGCAATAAAAGTATATTAGATGATTTAGTATGTGTATTGTTAATATTAATCTAATTCTACTTGCTATTTACTATGTAAATGCTGTGAGCTTCAGCTGACCACATCAATGTAATGGGAAACTGTTAGAGATTAAATTTGTAGATGTAGATGAAGAGTGTAAAACAAAAGTTAACCATTTTTAATGCATCCGTTAAATCATGCAACCGAAGAATGTATACACAAGAACTACCGTATCTACAGCGTCTTGTATGATAGCAGCTTCTCGAGGCTCTTGATGTCATGAAATGCCGACAGCCTGTAAGTAAGCTAGTTATAAATAAGTGTAAAGCGAAACATTGAATTTAATAAGTCTTTGAAGACTGTTACAGCTCGTAGCAGATATAGAAAGCAGAGTGAAGACGTGCTCTGATATGATCTATAAATCATTGATGTCGCAACTTGATCTCAGTGCAGATCTTGGATGCATTTCTCACCTACACGTACTTAACAAATTGACTAACACAACACTTTGAATGTCATAAGATGTTGATTCGATCACAGCCTCGAAACATAACTGACTATGCGAGTGTTACAATGACAATATTACTCTATTGGCTGGACTTCATAGATCAGATGCATACTCGACGAAGGAATGATTGCGACATACGATATTGATCATCTATACAAACGCTGCGTATGAGTTAGTTCGTCTTTACGTTTTAAAAATCTAACAATTTAGAATCTAAAAACATACCTGTATCTACGGGCAGATGTTTTAAGAAGAAAACATGTAAAACGATTTAGTGCACATTGGTAGATTCGTAGCTCACTGAATGTGAAAGAGGAAACAGACATGAAGGGGAATTCTTTTAAAAGGTGCGGCTTTGATGGATGGATGACGTCGTCCCTCTGGGAAATGTCACCCGATACTTTTTAATGAATAAACAATGACAGCAATCAATCAATCAGGAGCCATAATCAGGGATGGAGACCTTTTTCCCGTCCAATATTATTAGGGCTATTTTTGCGCCATCGCGCGTGACACGCGCGTGTCTGCGCGGATGCCACGTTTGAGAAATTGAACAAATGGCGTCCAAATTTGTACTTTTAGGTTGGATTTTACTCAGTGAGCGCTTTTATAGATTAAGACTCCCACAGAGAACGCGAAACCGTCAATTAGGGAAAGTTTGAATGAAGACATATCACATGACCCGCACGAAAAGACCAAAAGGCTCCAAAATTGTGGCGCTGTGTCACTTGAGTTGAATGAATGAAATTATAGCGAAGAAGTAAATGAGAGTAAAAGTTGAAAAGTCTTTCCTGAGCTGCGATCTTCAGCTAAATCTTGCAGTCATTTCAAGCAAAATGAATCCAGTAAACTGCCTAAACTGTTAAAGCTATTTTGTTACGCTGGATGGTTGAAAAAGTCTATAATAGATGCCATCACTAAATATTTGTCTTTCTAGCTCTCAAAACCGACATTTTCTATAAAAAAATCTTGATGTTTGTCGAATATTGTTCATTTGTAATAAAGATGAGTTGATAAAAAATCAACGAAACTGCAAATACCGTGAACGATCTGTTGCATAACATTGGATCAGTACTCAGGACTGATCAAACAATGTAAAAAAGGCATTCGAAATGGCACTATGGTTGACCAGACCTGACATGATCAGCGCTCAATACTAGAAAGCAGACGCAGACAGCTGTTTCAGGCTTGTTGGCCTTTGTCAGTGCACTATAGCTGACACATAATGAGAGTCGAATGACACTTCACCTATCTCATATATGTAGCTGGTCTGGTTATTCATTTTCAACTTCATTAGATTGGCACAAAAAACAAATTCTTAAAATTTCGGGAGTTTTGGGAACAGTGTGTCTCCCTGTTTCAATACGAAGTCGATGATTCCCCAAGCGAAATTTATTAATGGCAGTTCTGTGTAGAGGATTATTTATAGTTCTCCCAGGACTTAACGGCCGACTCTTCTTTCCTTCATATTTAACATAACTAAATGCGGCCGTTATCCCAGGACTTAACGGCCGACTCTTCTTTCCTTCATATAACATAACTAAACGTGGACGTTATCCCAGGACTTAACGGCCGACTCTTCTTTCCTTCATATAACCGAACT
Organism: Dendrophyllia cribrosa; assembly: GCA_024195265.1. Classification (NCBI taxonomy): domain Eukaryota; kingdom Metazoa; phylum Cnidaria; class Anthozoa; order Scleractinia; family Dendrophylliidae; genus Dendrophyllia; species Dendrophyllia cribrosa. The sequence goes on from JAJLRJ010000002.1 coordinate 33,754,744, forward strand.
AAACGCGGCCGTTATCCTAGGACTTAACGGCTGACTCTTCTTTCCTTCATATAACATAACTAAACGCGGCCGTTATCCCAAAACTTAACAGCCGACTTTTTCTTTCCTTCATATAACATAACTAAACGTGGCCGTTATCCCAGGACTTCACGGCCGACTCTTCTTTCCTTCATATAACATACCTAAATGCGGCCGTTATCCCAGGACTTAACGGCCGACTCTTCTTTCCTTCATATAACCTAACTAAATGCGGCCTTTATCCCAGGACTTAACGGCCGACTCTTCTTTCCTTCATATAACAGAACTAAACACGGCCGTTATCCCAAAACTTAACGGCCGACTCTTCTTTCCTTCATATAACAGAACTCGGGCTCCGTGGTCAGATAAAACGCAAGTTCATTAAGAGACTGTCGATATGATATCATTTCACATAAACGTTTATGTCGTTTATGCTGAAATCACGAGTTTAAGTCAATAAAGTTAAACAGTCGATAAGCTTACTGTTCGACTCATCAGAGCAGTATTGGTGTCAAAAAAGGTTTACTTTGCAAATATACGAAATAATTTGTTGCAATAAAAGTATATTAGATGATTTAGTATGTGTATTGTTAATATTAATCTAATTCTACTTGCTATTTACTATGTAAATGCTGTGAGCTTCAGCTGACCACATCAATGTAATGGGAAACTGTTAGAGATTAAATTTGTAGATGTAGATGAAGAGTGTAAAACAAAAGTTAACCATTTTTAATGCATCCGTTAAATCATGCAACCGAAGAATGTATACACAAGAACTACCGTATCTACAGCGTCTTGTATGATAGCAGCTTCTCGAGGCTCTTGATGTCATGAAATGCCGACAGCCTGTAAGTAAGCTAGTTATAAATAAGTGTAAAGCGAAACATTGAATTTAATAAGTCTTTGAAGACTGTTACAGCTCGTAGCAGATATAGAAAGCAGAGTGAAGACGTGCTCTGATATGATCTATAAATCATTGATGTCGCAACTTGATCTCAGTGCAGATCTTGGATGCATTTCTCACCTACACGTACTTAACAAATTGACTAACACAACACTTTGAATGTCATAAGATGTTGATTCGATCACAGCCTCGAAACATAACTGACTATGCGAGTGTTGCAATGACAATATTACTCTATTGGCTGGACTTCATAGATCAGATGCATACTCGACGAAGGAATGATTGCGACATACGATATTGATCATCTATACAAACGCTGCGTATGAGTTAGTTCGTCTTTACGTTTTAAAAATCTAACAATTTAGAATCTAAAAACATACCTGTATCTACGGGCAGATGTTTTAAGAAGAAAACATGTAAAACGATTTAGTGCACATTGGTAGATTCGTAGCTCACTGAATGTGAAAGAGGAAACAGACATGAAGGGGAATTCTTTTAAAAGGTGCGGCTTTGATGGATGGATGACGTCGTCCCTCTGGGAAATGTCACCCGATACTTTTTAATGAATAAACAATGACAGCAATCAATCAATCAGGAGCCATAATCAGGGATGGAGACCTTTTTCCCGTCCAATATTATTAGGGCTATTTTTGCGCCATCGCGCGTGACACGCGCGTGTCTGCGCGGATGCCACGTTTGAGAAATTGAACAAATGGCGTCCAAATTTGTACTTTTAGGTTGGATTTTACTCAGTGAGCGCTTTTATAGATTAAGACTCCCACAGAGAACGCGAAACCCTCAATTAGGGAAAGTTTGAATGAAGACATATCACATGACCCGCACGAAAAGACCAAAAGGCTCCAAAATTGTGGCGCTGTGTCACTTGAGTTGAATGAATGAAATTATAGCGAAGAAGTAAATGAGAGTAAAAGTTGAAAAGTCTTTCCTGAGCTGCGATCTTCAGCTAAATCTTGCAGTCATTTCAAGCAAAATGAATCCAGTAAACTGCCTAAACTGTTAAAGCTATTTTGTTACGCTGGATGGTTGAAAAAGTCTATAATAGATGCCATCACTAAATATTTGTCTTTCTAGCTCTCAAAACCGACATTTTCTATAAAAAAATCTTGATGTTTGTCGAATATTGTTCATTTGTAATAAAGATGAGTTGATAAAAAATCAACGAAACTGCAAATACCGTGAACGATCTGTTGCATAACATTGGATCAGTACTCAGGACTGATCAAACAATGTAAAAAAGGCATTCGAAATGGCACTATGGTTGACCAGACCTGACATGATCAGCACTCAATACTAGAAAGCAGACGCAGACAGCTGTTTCAGGCTTGTTGGCCTTTGTCAGTGCACCATAGCTGACACATAATGAGAGTCGAATGACACTTCAACTATCTCATATATGTAGCTGGTCTGGTTATTCATTTTCAACTTCATTAGATTGGCACAAAAAACAAATTCTTAAAATTTCGGGAGTTTTGGGAACAGTGTGTCTCCCTGTTTCAATACGAAGTCGATGATTCCCCAAGCGAAATTTATTAATGGCAGTTCTGTGTAGAGGATTTTTTATAGCATCTAAGGATTCAGATTTTTTGGTGTCTGTTTTAAAAAATAAGTTTTCTGTTAGTGTTAAGAAGTGAGTTGGTGGTTAATTAAGGCTTTGCGCATATTTTGATTGACGTGAGAGATAAACGCTTTACTATTGTTTTCACTTAAAATCATGGAACTTGAATTATATTTGTTACATAGAATTTTAATTTTCTGTAATATTCCCGGCTGGTTTTTATCAGCTGTATCTTTGGAAATTTGTAAACATTGTTTTGCAATATTATTATTTGGCAATTTTTGTAAATGGATCCAAAATTTAAAAATAGAAGTGTCTATCGTCAATTTCAAAGATAATCTACCTAGTTCATTTCTGGCTGCAACATTTGGACATTGCTTATTTACTCCTAGAGATTGTTTACAAAGGAAAATATGCGTTTTTTCAATTACATCTTTTTCCCAAGTGTTAAAATCATCTTTATCGTAAATGCCCCATACCTCCGATCCATAGAGGAGAATGGGTAAAAAAAGTGAATTAAAAAGTTTATTTGTGATATCAAGTGGTACTTTTGAGAAATCTAAATAACGACGGGTAGCAAAGAAGGATCGTCTTACCTTATCTTTCGAATTTAATTTACAAACTTTAAAGTTTCCGTTAGTAGAAAAGTTGATTCCAAGATAAGTGTAATTGCTGACAATTTCTATTTTGTGTATTAATCTGAAAACAGTGTTTATCAAGAATTGATTTCCTATATTTCTTCTGAAAGATCATAACTTTTGTTTTCTTTGGATTCACAGATAATAGCCAATTATTGCAATATTCTGAGAGAATGGAAAGTGCCTTTTCTAGGACTTTAGCTGAGTGAGAAATCAACACTAAGTCATCCGCATAAAGAAAATCATTCCTTCTTTTAGTTAATTTCTTCGTCTAATTTCTGATAATATCAGAAATTAGACGAATGTTTTCGCCTATGAATCTACCCTTGATGTAGCCTGTTTGATCTCTTCCTATAAGATGAGGAAGAACTTTCTCCAGCCGGTTTGCAATGCATTTAGTTGCAATTGTGTAATCTGTGTTTAAGAGTGAGATGGGGCACCAGTTTTTAAGAAGCAGAGGGTCCTTATTTTTTTTCGGGATCAAAGAAATAATTCCTTGTCTCTGGGAGATGGAAAATTCTCCCAGTAACGCTCCATGATTGAAACAGTCAATCAAAGGGCTGGAAATCTCATTCCAGAAACAAAGATAGAACTCAGCTGATAAACCGTCAGTACCAGGGGTCTTATTACGTTGGAAAGTTTTAAGGGCAGATAGACATTCTACTTCAGTGATCAGACCTTCACAGAGGTTTTGCTTTACATTGTCTTGTCTTGGCAACGATTCGGAGTTAAGAAAGTTAGAAGAGCATGCGGTAGAAGATTGACAATGAGAAGTATAAAGTTGTTGGTAGAAGTTTCTCATTTCACTCAGTATAATTTTAGGATCCTCTGTAGAAGAGCCTTCAGCAAATTTCAATTTTGTTATGTGCTTTTTGTTATAGCTTGATAAAATATTTGTTACATTTTTCTCCCGATTCATACCAGCGAGCTCTGCTTCAGATAATGGAACTTTTTGTTTTCTGGACAGCAATTTGGTCTAATTTAATTTTTAATTCTCTTGCTTCGTTTACAAGATAACTTTCATCAGGAGCTGCTTCGATACGAGAGTTCAGATTCTCAAGTGTTCAAAGAAGTTCCAATTCTGTATTTCTTTTTTCCTTAGCTTTTCTCTTAGCGAATCGAATGGAGAAAATTCTAATCTCCATTTTCACCATTTCCCAAAATAGTCTTTTGTCGGAAACATCTTTATGTTTTTCTTTAGCGTGTTTAATAACAAACTTCATTTTTATAACAAATTCTTCGTTTTCTAGAAGTGAATTATTAAACTTCCAAAAGCTTGGCCCTCTTTGTTCTTGTTTATCTCCTGGTCTAATTGAGATGGTGACTGGCCAGTGATCTGAGTCATAGTAGGCGTTAATGTCAGTTTTGGTAACACGATTTAGTAGTTGTTTCGAAATTAACCAAAAATCAAGTCGACATTTGATCTTTCCAGAGCTATTTGCCCAGGAAAAGCGCGTCTTATCTGGGTGTTGAATTTGCCAAGCATCAACTAGGTCAAAGTTGTTGCAAAGTTCCTGGATCGCGTGGATTACTTTTTTCTTATGAAGGATGTCTTTGCCGGCTACTTTGTCAAAAGCTGACGTTGGACAGTTGAAGTCACCACCTACCAAGATCTTGTTGATATGGCTGCGACGGATCGGATCGAGGATTTTACCAAAGAAGTTAATTTTGCTGGTTTTGGTCATTAGGAGCATAAATATTAACCAGACACATATCGTCTTGATCGATGTAAACGTTCGCGACGAGAAAACGGCCGTTTTTATCTACGGTGGTTTTCAGAATATCAACGCTTAAAGACGGCTTAAACAATATCATCACGCCTTTACTGTGTTTGGAACCATGGGCAAACAGGATTTCAACGTCCCATTCTGCACGCCAAAAGTCTTCCAAACCAGGATCACTGTAAGTTTCTTGCAAAAAAATTATATCAAATTTACTGAGATGAAGCCACCGAAAAAGCTTCCTTCTTTTAATGGATTTATTGAGGCCCCTTATATTCAGCGAAACTGCTTTTAAACTCATATCCCAATAAATTCACGTCTTGCTTTCCAATTCTCTTCTGTGTTCCACACTGTGTAAAATGTGATAGTGTTTTGTTTGGAAAAGCGTTGTACTTTACGATTGGTGTGCCGCGTGTAAATTATAATACATGAAGGTATACAATAGTGATATAGTGAAATAGTGAAATACAGAGCACAGACCGCAGATAAGTTGTACAAAGACTAACACATATAACAGTAAAGACACTAATTAAGCTGCAGAACAGCTTATTGTATAGGAGGGGTGATGCAAAAATGCAAAAAGCATGCGAACTCTATAGAAAAAAAAGAAAAGCCCGCCTACCAACCCTCCACCAATTAACAGCAATTAAGAGCCGTTGTCAGTAACTATTGAGAATCCGGCAACAACAGAAAAAATTCGAATTTTTTTATTTGCCCGAAAAGACACCTATAGTAAACTATTTTCAGAAATGATATTCAAAACTTCCAGCGAATTTTTATTTTGGCTAAAAATAGGAAAGTTCGAAATCGGCCTAAGAGTGCCCGAAAGCCCAATAAAAATTATGTAAATTAGTACATTTTCAAAACGCTCGTAAAAGAAAACAAAAAGGTTTCTTGCATTCATATTTTCACAACTTGTTATACATCCCTTGGACTTGCTTTTCAACTATATTTCATGTCGGTCTAAACTTTTTTTTTCTTATATTCACCAGCGTAAAAAATACAATATTCACTATTCCGTTAATACACTGAATTTTACCATGTTTCAGAAGACCATAACATCGGGGTTATATGAATATCCAGGTAGAAGAAGGACTCGTTTGAACGGCATAATGTATGCAGATTTTTCAGTGGTCTCAGATTTGTAGTTTTCATAAGTTGGTGGAAAGCCATTTTTTACAGCAAATTCTCTTTCCCACTTTTCTAATTCTTTTGAAGCATTCTGATGAGCTGCTAATACTTGTGTCTGGATGGATGCCAAAGTATCTTTGTACTTGTCTTGGTGGTATTTGCTACTTTGGTGTTCATGTAGAGCTTTCCTGGCCTTGTCCAGGGTCTTGACTAGTGGGATTACTCCTAATATTTCAGATACAGACTGGGCAAGTTAAGTCTGTAAAATCTCATCTTCACATTCATGTGCATTTATTGTTCCTCCTAATTCTTCAATTGCAGGTTGCTTTGTAATTGGGTCCAGTTGGATGTTGCTGTGATTATCACCTGAACGGTCAACAGCATTGAGAGGAGTGGTGCTTTGTACATCATTTGGTGAGTTCATGACATTTTCAATACATTCTTCACTCTCGTAATCACTTAGCTCTGACTCATCTCCATTTGTAGTATTCATGATTATATCAGTGCACATCAATGGTTGATCCATGGGGCTCCTCATCTTCTGGGTCATCAACTTGGTCATTTTCCAAGGTAAAGCTGTTTGCAGTTTCATTGCAGGCTGTACTCAGCTGGTCTGCATTTTGATCACCTCCTGCCACGTCTGGCCATGGTTCATGGAGGAAAACCCGGTAGTGTTCTGTGAATGCTACATAACCGTCAGAGCTGTAAACTTTAACCTTTCTGATTGGCAAAGTTAAATTTGGTTGGACAAGACACTCTTCCCATTTCTCTTTGAGATAAACCTGTTCACTTTGAAGAGGGGTAGAATGAAAGTGATGCATTTGAGGTCCTTGGTTGCGAAATTCAGGCTGGCCTTTACTGTCATGGAATATGATCTCTTTGCTGTCTTCATCTGCGTGCCACCAAACTCCCCTTCCACAGAGAAGGAAATCACTTATCTGTTCAAGGTGGACCTGGTAGATTTCAGATTCTAGGAGCTCATCAGGAATGAAGGTGTCAGGAAAGTCTGGGAGGTTCTTAGCAAATTTCCAATCTTAGACTGTTGGTCAACAAGGGGACTTTTTGTGGACCTGAAACTTCTTTCTGCTTGAACTCTTATTATGCTGTTTGGAATGATGTGCCCAGGATGGCCATTAGAGGTTGACTTGCTGATCGAATTTATGGTGCTAAATTCTCTTTCCTCTTCTTCAGTGTCTACAGAGCTAAGCGATATGATACGGGATGTAAGAGGGGCATTGCATGTGATAATGTGGTAGTATATTCCAAACAATTTCCTGTAGGTCAACACTTGGGGTACTTGAAAGACTTTGCGGACTGCAATCACATGACTAAATGTAACATTGTGCAAACGCAAAATAAATCTGGGTGTACGCTTCTCAGCAGGAGCATACAACAGCTCACAGAGTTCTGCAAGAGTGTGCAGAAGTCTTCTGATGGTGAAACGACAATTGTTTCCAAGGTGAAGGGCTAAAACAACACAGCAAAGACGGTAGTCTGAACCTCTAAGCTTTTCTTTTGTTGAAAGCACTGCTTCCACTGCCTCCTCAAATAGAATTTCTTCTTCATCAGTGAGATGTTTGGGCAATTCTTTCAATATATTGTGTATATGTTCCTTGAGGTCATGAAGAGGTTCTACTGGGACCACTTCATACTTCGCTAAGTTAAGTTCTTGCATGGAGGATGTTTGTTCAGGGAAACTGAGAGCAGGAACTCGCTGAATGCCCTTCAGTACATCTCTCAGCTGGCTTTCCAAAGCAGGCTTCAGCAAACCTTCAGTTGGTAGATGACGACCTTTGCACTCCTTTATCATGTCCTCTTTGCTCATGTTCTTAAAAGGATGCACACCACCATTCCTCCTCTCTCGTCCAGCTGGGCCTGCCAGTACTTTCTTTCTTCTTTCTTCTAAAGTGATATGGCATGCTCTAAGTGATCCTACATGATCAGTGTAGCTTGTTGATGCTCCAGTGCACCCACAACACCCATAGCTGCCTCCAATCTGCTCTCCAGTCTCAACCTCTTGTGACGGTTGGTCCCCATGAAAAAATCTGCAAACGTCCTTGATACTGGCACTTTCTTTGGACACAAGTTGAATATCAAGCTGCCTTATATCCTCTAGCCGGGTTTCACTGTACATCATGTGATCTTCAATTGTGTCCCTACATCTAGCCATACTGTAGATGTGAGGTTTCTCTACCATTTCCTGTACATCTTTTCCCTGGAGTTCTTCTGAGGTGTAGTAAAATGCTGGATCATAGATGGCATTTGCGGTCAGCAGAATGTGACCATGGTTCATAATGCTGAATTGGAATGGTCAGACCAGATCATGAGATGTCTTGTTCTCTCAAAGGATTTCAGTAACTCTAACAATTCGTCTCTTGTGGCATCTGCTTTCAACTCTCTGAGCTCCTTTAAGCGCTTTTTCAGTTCTTCAGTTGTCATTTCACTGTAGTGGGAATCCGAATGTTCTCTGACAAGACCTTCCTTCTCATGTTCCTCTAACAGAACTTTACGGATCTCAAGCAAGGGTATTTTCCTCCCACTCACTGTAAAGTATTCCTCTTTTAATGTACCATCAGGGTGCAGCATTAACTTTTTGTAACATCGCGGTGTAATGATTTCCCCCAAGCGATACTCTCCATTCATAATTTTTACCCGCAGGGTTTCCCGTATGGCAGCACTAGTGCAAGGGACAGGTGTTGTGATCGCTCCACCAAGCATTCTATTGAGCCGTCTCCTTGTTACTGGCTCTGCATTTTTTCTGCAAGTTGCAAACTTGGCCAGATCCAGTCCTTCTTCAAGAAGAAATTCCTTCACCACCATGTTTCCCACCTTAGTTTTCTCTGCTGCACCATATTTTCTGGACAGTTCTGTAAAATTGATCTGAAAGTAATAGACAACAATAACCATTAAATATTCTTGTTGTTTTTTTCTTTAAGATTCTCTTTTTCAGCTTACATTTTTAAATAGCATTACAAAACTACCTACCTGTGAGAGGTTTATAATCAAATAATAAAAGCACTTAAATTATACACTTTAAATTCACCATTATTTGATATTTCTTTTCTCTTTCATTGTTTTTTTTTTAATTGTAAATAGCTTGTAATATATATAATTTATAGTTTGTGTCTGTAGTTAATTTATCTTTCAAATATATATTTTGGTTTGGAAAAAATAAATTGATTGATTGTTATGTGGTAGTGGAATGATTACCGCAATTTCGATCACCTCACCTTTTCACCTTCTTTCATTGAATTTACTTCTTGCAGGAGGCCTTCCTTATCAAAGGTGACTAAAGTTGGATCTGGGGAGTGGCGTTTCTTCTTCCGCAGACCGGCCTGCTCAAGTACCTTTCTCTTTGTAGTGCGAATCCTAGCCTCTTCAGTGGACTCAAAGTAGAGAGATTTTCTTTGCAAATCTCTCTGCTTAAAAGATTGCCTTGTGCCCAGCATTGTGCCACAGTCAACTGTGGACCACTGTTCCTCAGTCTTATATTTAATACGCCTTACAGTTTCCCTCCTTTTTTGTGTTTTTGTACCTTGGTTTTTGACAGTGTAAGCCCAATTTCAGGAACTTTTGTCAAGGCTTCAGCAAGGTCAATATTGTTAAGGTTTTTTGAATGGCTCATTGATGTGGAAATAAATGTTTTTAGCAGTATCATGGACTGCAGTTTTTAATGGTTTTGCCACCTTCGTTGCCTTTCTTAAATTTGCTGCTTCCTTTGCACATTCAGACACTGGGTTAGCCCCTTTTCAGAGGGAATAGCGAATAGGAAAGTAGATGATTCATTGCGCCTGCTTTGCAATTCGAGATTGAATGCATTCCTTTCCTCGCTGCTGAGAGAGATTTCCATGCAGCACAACTGAAGTGCTCCAAGTATTTTAACTTGTCTTCACCTCTCCATTTGTCAAAGTTTTTCAGCAGCACAGGTAGTCTCTTGTCGATTGTGTTCTGATTTACAGCAAATGCTTCTTTGTTGTCCGCAAATACACTCAAGAACTTCTGTAGGCGAGTGGTTTTGTCCCTCAAGACTTTTCCATTCTCATCGTACACACTGCTCCTTGCTGCTACACGCGCAAAGCCACAGTTGAAAAATCCCGCCATAATAGCGAGATTTTACCCTAAAATTTCTGACTCTAGGGATTTTTCAATCCTCGAAGAAATGATGGTGAAGTCTGATAGTCTATAAAGACTATAGTTTGACTTAAACAGTAAACTTTTTTTTTTTTTTTTTCCCGTTAAAGCCTGAATTTCTTTTATTATTTTACCAGTCTGACATCTAGTTGATGTCCTACTTTATTATAGTGAAGATTCATTCAATAGTCAACTAGAAATGATTATGAAAATAGTAGATCATCCTCACCGCCAATACAACCACTCACTGCCCAAGCGGAGTTAAGATATGGGAGGTAAAATTTAGCCTGGGCAGAGGGTCGCAAGACAGTGAGAAAGGAGAGGACGTCGCCGAAAGGGAGGAGGGAGGGCGAAATGCTCTACAACCTGAGGTTGACCGTGTACTTGGCGAAATAGGCAGGGAAAACCAGAATAATTAGTTTAAATAGACAAACGAGATCCCTGGGGGCTATAGGGAAACGGGCTAGACACGCCTAGGGTGTTAGGAGTATGTAAACATTCTGCACGGGCTAGTTTCGTGGTTATTTTAGCAATGAGAATAGTAGATCATCCTCACTGCCAATACAACCACTCACTGCCCAAGCGGAGTTAAGATATGGGAGGTAAAATTTAGCCAAAGACCTCCGCTCTAAAACAGTGACTGGACACCACAAACAGATCCGTGGGAATGACTTTACTGAACAACTCCCTCTCCAAAACTCAGAAACCGGCTTAGACAGAAAATGGGCACACACTACGGAAAGGCAAAAGAGAAACCTCGCAGATTGTTTCTAGAATGAAATAATTCAGCTGCGAAGGCCAATCCATTAGACACCATCTCAATAGAGGGCAATGGTCCGGCCCAGCCAACGGGTTTCCTCTCCCAATCACACCACTGTACGAGGCGAGGGTGAGCCTGTGCTTGCTCAAGGGCGACGGTAAATGGGGCAGAGGGACAAACCTAAGACGGAGATAAATGAGAAATAGCTGACCTGGGAGAAAACCCAAAAGGGGAGGAGAAACCACTCGCCAGCCAAGCTGGACCAGGAACCCGTCCTGAGACTGGTTGTAGGGCATAATTAAGACTACCCTTCTGGTCACGGCAGGGAGCGGAGTGGGGGGTGGGGGTGGGGGGGGGGCTGGGTGAGGCCGAACGGACAAGACTGGAAAATAAGGAAAAATATGTAACGAGACACACTTTAATGAAAAACAAAGAAAGACGATAACAGTGTGCAAAAAATATATATCTAAAGATGCTTATAACCACCGCGCCCAAACTGGAAACACCGAGCTGCAATATGTCCTCTGCCTCCACAATTATAACAGACAGGGGGTGGACGCCTGGGATATGGTGCAGGGCGCTGACCCGGATTCCGCGAGGGAGGTTGTGGAGCCACACGCTTGAGGGCCTTTTGAATCTCGTTTGCCACAGCAATTTCTTCCTTATCTCCCACGAGTTTTAACAGCAACTCAGATAGCAACAGTCGTGTTTGGCGGAGTATCACACTGAATCGAGATGCTCGCTGGTCTGATTTGTCCTTAGCGACGTCTACCAAATGCTCCAAAGCTGCCAGGGCTGCGTGGGGGTCAAAAATGCGCGCCGGTCTGGCTAGGTGTTGGCGAAGATGAGCGAGGGCTGAGTTAACTGAGCTAGCGTCATGGATTTCCTTCAGGGCAGCTAACTCCCTTTTGAGGGCCGCAATATCGTTCCCATTGTCGCCCTGAATAACGGAAGGTACAGAAGTTGGGAGTTGAAAACAGGCACCCAAACAGCGAAAAGCGCTATAACTAACACGAAACGCAAAAACCAAAAACAAGGTCTGAAAACGTAGTGAGAGTGAACTCGAGGGCGCGAGCGGTATATCGCCGAGATACACACGGGAAGGCTACTAACGAGAAAAAACATGGGTGTAAATGCGGTTGCGCAAAAAAAAATAGGGGCGTAGACGAACAAAAGGGGCTTAGTATACAGAACGGGAAATACCAGACAATAACGGCCCTTATGTCGAAGAATGATAAAAATAGGAGGGCGATAAACGTTAAAATAATGAACAGAAAGCCAAAAAAGGGGATAACACACTAGGGATAACACACATGTATCGACTAGGGTAAATGTTAAGTTGTATAACGAAAACTAGGATCTATCTGTACCCAAAAAAGGTGGGTAATAAG